>VZTU01035002.1:60025-102372 GCA_013400835.1 Zapornia atra
CACAAGCTAAAAATAGTTGAAAAGATCAAATGTGTTTGTTTTTATGAGGCACTTTTCTTTTAAAACACAACTTGCCTGTCAGACCACAAGCACCTAGTATGACATGGTGCTGATGACTCCAGGAATGGTGCTGGGGATTATATGGGGTTTGTAAGGTTTGAAAGCACTCTATAGAACTAGGCCCACAGCACATGTTGATATGTAAAATGTTATGTACAAGGTGGAATTCTAATAAGAGCCAAAGGAGTCAGAAAAGCTAATCTCAGTGAAAACCATACAAATCATCTAGATATTGATGGAGAAAACTAAAACCAGATAAGGGATTAGCATTTGATTAAGTTTTTGATTAAATGCTATGGCCTTCCTATACCCACAGAAAATTCAAAACTCAAGAGAGACACAATCTGAGTAATATAGTACTTGGCATAATTCTCCCTGTTTTTGCAAAGCTCTTCTGTTTTTTCAAAAATTTGAAATTGGATTTGCCCCCATGTCTCCCAGAACCATTTTGATGGATGCAGACAAGACATACACAAAATTATTAATGTTGTTTCAATATTTTATATCCTTTTACTTCTATTTTTTTGTGATTTCCCTCTGTAAGTCATCATGAACAAAGCTGTACTGGCAAAAATGTGTGTAGAATGCCAGTTTCCAAATCCATCACAGTTACTTAATCGGTCAGATGTAACAGCCTCACGACCAATACCAAACTCCTACAGAGGATTTTTCAGAATGTAAAGATTACATTTTTAATTTATTATTCTAAGATATAAATGAAAGATAGGCATTCTATTGAATATTTTATAAATAAAAAATATTCACTCTGAATTCAAATTATTATTAATTGTGAACTGTTTACAAACTTTAGAACTTAATTGAATCTTAGAGAAGAAAGAAATGAACTGTACACAGAAGTAGGTTGGGCATTCTTCCCACATTCACCACTTCCTTGCTCAGATCTTTAACTAAATTCCTTTCAACCGAAAGAACTTTCTAATTTACAAACTTCTACTGAATAACTGCAAAAACTTGGGAATTTTTCTTCCTTCTAGTGGATTTTGTACATACAGTAATGTAATTGCTTCAAACTAAAATCTGAAGATCTCTGGCACCTGAAGAAACTAAAGGGACAGCCAATCTTTCAGTGACTTCAGAGAGGGAGAACCAAGACCAAACTTCCTATCAATTCCAATTAATTTTTTCAGGGAATTAATATCTATTGAGGTCTGAAGATTACATAATCTGTCTCTGTGGAAAGATATTGTATGTTTGAGAAGCAGGAAAAGCATTCTCACTAGGAAGCTGTTCCAAGCAATCAGTTTGGATTTAGACAGGAGGAGGACTATATGAGGGACTGTTTGAGTTTAAGAGCTACTGCCATTCAGCTGTGGAAGATTCTGGGTTCAATCATTTTTGGATCTGCTACAGACAAAGTACTGACTTTCTCAAGACAAGTAAATAAGAAAACTATTTCGGCAAGATGAATTTTTCTCGAGAGCCAATAAAACATCATTTCACAAACTTCTCTCAGATGCTGATCCACACATTTCTAGTTACTGGTTGTTGGGCAGCTGCCGAGTCATCACAGTGACTGACATCTTTTTCCTTTCCCCATATACTTTTGACTTTAAAAAATGCTTATTTGGTGCATCTCTAGCAGTTTTCAATACACTGGTTACTGTGCCCTGCAGACCCCTGAGTAGAATTAAACGCTCTTAGCCCATAGAGGCAAATTCTCCATTTATTTCTGCAATATTGGCTCTCCCTGCCTCTTTGAGAACAATAGTGGGTGGATGCTACAAAGTACAGACCCCAATGAATTTTCACGCTTATAGATGTCTTCCCTGCTACTATTAGATATTGTGACACAGAGTAATAATAAATACTGTCTCTTAATGCCATAGCACAAATAGCTTTCCATTCAGTTCATACAGTTAGCCTTCATTCAGTTAGCCTTCTCTCTTTTTCACTTCCTCTCAGAAAGGAATATTCTTCTAAAGAACACATTTGGTATGTCCATTGAGTTTTCTTCTTCACTACATAGTGAAGATTGTCTCTGTTGGTGTCTGTCATTGCATCTGCATGTTACTGGCCTATTACTTATCGAGAGTGTTGGCATATGTGGGTGACATTTACTACTAGAGTTTTCATTCTGAAAGTTGGCCATATGGGAAATATCTCCATGATTACTGGGAAAGAGGTTAAAGTTATCTATGCAATTTTGTTGTCGCCATTGAGGGATTTGTGGATTGCAAATGACCTTTCTTTGTGTCTCAGTATCTGTATAGTTAAAAATGCATGTTAACAGGGCAGCTGTCGCCAGTCTCGTGCATTCAGAGACATCCTGATCCAATTAGATAGTCACTGATGGATTCACATTTGCAATACATTTTGGTCTTCAATTTGTACTCTGGACAAAAACTAATTCCTAATTTCTCTATTCCTGGTCTTCCTTTCAGCAAATCTTCATAAATAAAAAACATAAAAGCACAATGAATGCATGCTATTAATGAAACAAAAGATACAGTAGTGCTTTTAACTTCTTCCAAATTATTGCACAGCTGCCACTAAAATAATAGGAAAGCTATTTCAAGGGACGTTTTCACATTCCATGTGCTAAAGATGGAAGTTATTAAAATGTTCTCTATGGTGAAAATTTGTAGTATATCTGATTTTATGTCCTCTCCTTAAAAGCAATGAAGAGTTTTCCTACTAAAACAGGTGTTTTGTTCACAGGGTAACTCAGAACAAAATTTGTCTCATGCCATGTTCATGAACAGCACTAAGCACAAAGTTTTCTAGAGCCAAGGTCTCTACTTTCTGTCAAAATACAAATATTAATGCACAGCAGATCTTTTTAGCAGGAGCAGATTTTGCCATATGTTTCAGTTTTCAAGCACATTTTCACAAGCAGCAGACTTTACCAACCTATTCTTACACAGGACTCCAGGCAAGTGCGATATCTACAAAATTACAAAAATTTACTGAACCAAAAGGCTCAGACCTAAGACCTAAAAGCTAAAAAAGCTTTATAAAGTTAAGAGCTGTCACTTGAATCATCATGCACTCTCTAAGACTACCTCAAATCCAACATAATGACACCTAGCTTAGACTTTCCTTTGAGTTTTAATGTAAATCTCATTATCTTGCAGTTGGGGTAGATTAAGAACATACACACCAGCTGTGCCTGTTGATCAGATGACTTTTATGGCTTCTGATCACTAAAGCATGCAGGATCAGGACCAGGTCCCAAGGACTCAATCCAAAGCCTGTAGATAACTGTTGGAGCTATAGTATTAACTTACATAGGACCTAACCGAATAAGCATAATTAAGTACAAAATTAACATGACATGGTTTTTCAAATGAAAATATTTCTGCTGTCTTGTTCTTTTGCTATATCAAAAGCCCAGCATCTGGGCTTATGAACATGAATGTAATGGTTATTCTCTCACAACCTTTCAGCCCCTCAAATTCAGCCTGAGACCTGAAAGACTTGTACTGTGAATCTGACTCACAAATTACACCAGAATCAGATCTTACATGCTGAGATTCCGGCTACATCTTGCCTTGCTGCTTGCTCTAACTCTCACACAGCAAAGGGCCAGGTGCTCTTTCCTCTCAATATTTCTATGCTTTCAAGTATGTTCTCTGATATATCACTCACATACTGGAAAAGGGAATTTTCAAAGGCTTTTGAGAAGGTCTGAGGCCTTCATAGAAAAGTTGTCCTGGTGTTGTTGGCATGGCAAATCCCATGGCTGCAGGCACTGAAAGTGAGACTTGGTCTGATCAGTGAAGCAATCATATACATCTATTAAAATACATTTTTTTCTGAATTCAGCATGAATTATGTACTCACCTGATCTCCTGAGAGCTGTTGTTTGATCTGTTGAGAAAGGGCCAGTTTATAGAATTACTTTCCAGTTGAAGTGCTGAGCAACTCTTACTCCCTATAAATTGTTGCTGTTGTTGCAAGTCCTTAACTCTTTGCTTTTGCAAACAATGAATACAGTTTGAAGTAGAGCACTAGTACCCTACTTAACTGGGCTTTTTGTATATCTCTATTATCTAATAGAAAAAGAAGAAAATATGAGAGCCCTTTATCCCAGTTCATTGCAGTCCTTCAACAGCATTGGAAACATCACGTCAAGAAATTGTTGTCACGTTATTTGCTGTAGGATGCATTAATAAATAAAAAAAAGAACATTCCTTCAAAGGCATTAACATTTGCAAAAACTTGCAGATGGCTGTAATGAGAATGTTCATGACTTATGTATTAAACAATGTATAAAGTGTCTGATATGGTAAAAAAAATATCCATAGCCTTATGGACTGTGCAAGCTCTGGATGCTGGTTCCACAGCAGGTGATTTGACATATTCAGAGGAAAGGTCAAACTGTAACAGAAAGCAAATACCTCAAGTACAAGTTGTGAATGGAATCCCTGTGTCCATCTGCCACTACCCCTAGTCTCTAGACAGTCTCCCCACCAAGAGCCATGTGAATTAGAAGACTCTCATTTCCCTGCTCCCCTCCTCCTCTCTCTCATTCGTTTATTATGTTCCTCAGGGCTGTGAAAAATATGGTGCTTCTTGGCAACTTATCTTCACAACTACCTTCTGCTTCCTTGCTTCTTAACTGTGTATAGCAATCAATAAGTAAATCCACTGGAACAGTAATGAACTGGATTTCAAAGCCATATCACCAAGTCAGGATAATTCATGCTGATTCCTCTTTGTCCCTGCTGACAATAACTGCATATTTCTCCATACCAAATACGTTTCAAATGTCTGGACTTTTTATTATCATTATTGGGGTAATCAGAAGGGGTCAACTTTGTCTAACTGTTCTTTCTCATCCACTTAAACAACACAAGACAACGATCTTATCACAGACCCTGCAGTCTCTATACCAGAACCCCATTCATATTTAGCAGTAAAAAGCAGGAAAACTTTGAAAAGGTTTGAGGGTAGTTCATATTGGTTCACAGAAGTGCCCATTATCCACATGCTCAACTACTGTCTGTACAAGTGACCCAAACCTACTGTGTCTACAAAAGTGGACTGAAGAATGAACTTCAGGACAAATGTAGACTGAAGTTCAGGACACATCATCCTTCAAGATGGATTAGAATTTTTTTTTTTAAATGTGCGTATCATGGTATTTCTTCATTTTGGCTCTGTCATGGGTGAAAAAAAGGGATAAGAGAAGGCAGGAAAAAGTAAAGAATTACAAAGCACAGGTCATGAGAAATATTAAATATTTGCCCTAAGTTCGGTTGCAGTCTTTGGTGGACCTACTCATATCTAGGTTTATTTGCCAAAGCATGATTCTTACAAGGAGGATTTCTGAAAATAGATGCAAGAAAATATTACTTTTTCATTCTCCAAATGCACAGAAATATTGAATTTACATGTTCTAACTAGGTATTATGCATGCATAAGCCTTGTTATTGCAACTAATCAGATCTGTACAGGTAATATTGAAAATCTGGTCATGTCTATAGGATGCTTTAAATCAGACAATTAATTACTTCTAGGA
Source organism: Zapornia atra (assembly GCA_013400835.1). NCBI lineage: Eukaryota > Metazoa > Chordata > Aves > Gruiformes > Rallidae > Zapornia > Zapornia atra. The sequence goes on from VZTU01035002.1 coordinate 65,571, forward strand.
ATGGAGTCCTTTTTCTAAGATGAAAGAAAATATTTAAGTTAGTCAAGATACCTTATTACTTCTACATAATATACAGAGCTTTAGGGAAAGATTAGGTTTATTAAGTCAGACTCACAATGCAAGCTTTCAACACTGCCATTTCCAATAAGTACACATTTGTTTAATATTAAAGTTCCCTTTCAAAACAAAGTAGTTAAGCCTACCCTCACATTTATACATCTGCAGTTTGTTTGATAACTTACAACATAATTACAGGCTGTCCTCCCACTAAATGCTGTATTCAGACTTATGAAACAAGGTGGCAAAATATGCACTGGAGTCTCAGTACTAAGCCCATAATTTACCACAAGCACTAGGAAGAAAAGAAACGGAGGGGAACCCTGCTATTTAAACTGCTCAGTTCTCATGTTTCCCTCCCCCACACATACAGTAGCATATAACCCATTCATATTTCAATTTTACATTTCCCAAACTGTCATCTTCTCATGTTTCAAGTTCATTTGAAATGCAATGTTTATCAGAGCAGCAGTGAATGTTTTTGCAGATCAAGAGAGAGCTGTCTCTCCCCACTAACAAACAGCTCTGTGGCAAATGGGTTGGTGAAATAAAGCAGGCGTTGTGTGGTGTTAAGAAAACTGCCCAGAGAGTTATGGAGAGGAGAGGTGTTTAGCCCCTTTCTTACCTCCTGTGTTCAAACATTAGGAGTGTATCCTCCCTCTCTGCTGGAGATGCAGCTAAAATAACAAAATAAATTCCCAGGTAGAACCAGAGCATGTGGAAAATGAAAGATTGATCTCATTTCAGCCAAGTTTCTCACAGAAGGTGGCCCAGCACAGGAGACGCACTGAAGAGTCCAGCCTCCTGGCCTCCAGTGATGCCCATTGAGGAATGCCTATCCTATCTCCAGGGCTCACATGGTACCTGGGCTCTTCTCTGCCTTTCCATCCAGCCCTGGTTTGCAGGACCCTTGGGGTAGGAAGCTCTTGTGCTCCCCTTTCTTCAGCTACTGCAAGCCATTAGCTAGGAACAGTGATTTCAGGCCATCACAGTCTCTTTCGTTTTTTCTTGGGTGGTTTTGGGGGGTTTTTTACTAACCCATCATACTTAACCAGCAATCACAGGTTCTGAATTGTGATTTTCAGTGATACATATATGTAAAGCTCACTTTGCAGCAGTGTGCTCAAAACAGCTCCACTCTGTAAATGCACCGGTACACTCGTGCTGCTCCAGACACCATTTGCCTCAGTTACTTCCTACAACTGTAGGAAATTATCCAAGTTTTAGATTTCAAAAAATGAAAGGCACATCTTCACATGTACTATTTGCTAAATACATCCTGTACTATAAAAAATTACTATTAAAGGCATACTTATTTTTCACTGTTTTTTCTGCCTTCTTTTTCTGCCCCCAAACCTGCAGAATAAATATCAATGAAAATATGGTCACTTTTCATTCTATTTTAAATTCTTTAAGCTACATTTGTCAGGTTGCAAGTTTGAAAGATGAGTTCATCGGCTTTGAGAAAATAGGTAATGGCAGAATAACATCGTAAATGTAGGTGCGTGACTTTCGTATCAGTGACAGACTTATCAGGGAAAGGAGGGGGATAATATACTGAAAGATGAGTGCTTTCGTCTCCTTTCTTTGCTAAAGTATCTCCATAAAGAGAGCCTAAGAAACCTAGTTCCATCCCCACTTGTTCTGGGGTATTGTGAAATGCCAAGAAACTTAGAAAAACATATTCTAACCAAGGAAGCTCATTAAGCCTCCTCTTAATTCTTATACTGCTTTACTCAAGGACACCTGAGATTTTGTCTGAGCTTTCAAATATAAAGAAAGGATGTTTTTTCTCTTGCCAGAATCCAGACTGGTTTTGTCAACGTGTTAGTCAAGCAGGTAAAACTGGTACAGACACAAACAACTGAGAAGCTATTGAAATCTGTTGAAATTTTGTCTCCACCAATTACATCCAAAGTTGAAGCCTTACTGAGAGTCTACCTCCCACATGACCTCGACCAAAGTGGTATCTGACAATGTCTGAAATAGTATGGAAACATTTAAAGCACAATTTGAAAAGGCAACAGTTTTTCTGCTCGGGCATGTATGGATGCAACATATAAAATATGACTAGGACATGAGGCTCCCAATAGGTGTCCCTATTTCACTGCAGTCCTTTTAGTTGTGCTGGGGTTTGTGTAGAGCATTAAAGTCCCATCACCTCCTCCAGGAAAAAAAAAAAAAAGATTAAAAGGTGTTAATGGAAGAGACAGGTATAAAATACAGAAAGTGGAAAACCAGAGGAGTCCGTGCTACTCTGTTTCTTCTGGTATTTTTTGCAAACTCTTTTTCAAACTGTGTTGAAGAGCTGAGAAATTCAGTGCAAGTGTTGCAATATCAGCAGAAAAATGTGGCACTACTGTAAAAAAAAGGATGTGGGGGAGCTTGTCACAGTGCTTGGTTCTTGTAACAGTAAATCAGACTTATTTTTTAAATACATTTCCTATATAAAGTACACTACAGTTTACATATGTGTACCTCACTGTGTGTCAAAGCTGGACACTAGCCAGTCTGAGTGCCTACATAATCTGAATCAATAGCAGGCATGATTTATGTTTCTCCCCAGAAAAATACCTCCTTGGGCATATTGTCCAACACTCCAGCTGTCCTTCTCCTCTTTCCACATCTATCAATTACACAGAATCATAGAATGTGTTCTTCAATGCAGTGGTGAAATATGAGCTGTGATACATTAAGCCTGCCTAGAAGAGAGATGTTCTCTATGACACAGGTTTGTATTTGGGCACCTAATTCCTTTAGGTTTTGTGTCATTGTTTAATTAACCTCTACCTGTAGTTCAAATAACATAAATTAAAACAAGAATATGATTGATGACATCCAGAAAAGGAAAGGAAACAGATTAAAGTAACTTCTGAAAAGACGTTTCACATCTGTGAGCTGACCCATCTGGCACGAAAACAAGAACAAGGTGGCACACATGACATTTTATTTTACAGTCTAGCTAATTATCCAACTGTACCTTTTGTCCCATGTAATTAGATCTGCTACGAGGGAGGGAATGGTGCTTAGCTCTAGATTCACAAGAAGATCTATGGAATAATGTCTTACTATGTGCAGTGTTGGGTTTGGGCTTTTTTTCCTGATTTCTGCCAATAATAGGAATCAGATGCACCATGACTCAGAGTTAAATCACTACATGGCTGGGCACTATATTGCCTGTTGCTTTTTCAAAGTTCAACAGCAATGAACTTTGTCGGGAGAGCTGTCTTGTTTCCACAGCTAATGCACTGATTTGGGGTTTACTATCACTAGTCTGTTTCATGTCATCATCTTAAATGCGCTATCATGGTGAGCTCCATGAAAAATTGTGACATGACAACAAAAGTCCAGCTAAATTCTCTTATTCTCTTTGCAGGTCCTTCATCTGGGGGCCTGAAGTGAAAGATCGGGTCCTGCTGTAGCACTCCTCACAACTCCCAGACTGAAGTGCAGGTTGTGGCACCCAGCTGTTAGCTGGGCTTTGGTCACATCCCTTCTCTCCTGGTACAGCTGACTCTGCCAGAGGGATGGCATAAGACCTTCTACAAACCAGAGAGATTTTTCAGTTATTGAAGTCTAATGATAAAAACAACGGTTTATGCTGTCTCCACAGAACAGCCATGTGTAAAACAGAATATGTCAACAAACGCTGCTGCAAAGATTGGTAGTGGGGGGACATGGTTACCTCTCAGCACCCTGCGTCCACTCCTTCACCCAGAGTAGGTTGCAAAGCCAAGGTCCTATGTGGTCTCTGATATATGGAAAAGTTGCTGCAGTGGTGGGGAGAGAAAGGGATTGAAATCATATACAGTCAAGGTTCAGAAACTTAGCAAGCTGCTAAAGTTTTGTCAAACCTTATTCAAGCTTGGGGAAATCCCAGCACCAGGGTATTATATGTCACTTGTCCTAGTTCAAGCACTCCCTTTTGCCATTAGAAAATATTTCCTTCTTTTGATGTCATTATTATAAATAAATCTGTAGCTCGTGCAGAGTGGGAAAATGTTTATGAAAGTAATATTTTTGCATTGTCACTTATCAGAATGCAACCGCACTAGAACCCTATAGTTACATATTCACACTAACAAAAAGCAAAATTTTCCATGCCACCTACGGACTTTTCCTGCTCCTGGTGTGCAGCTCATAAAGAATTAACTTGGTTTAAGAAACTCATAATGTTCAAGTGTGGGTTTTCCATAATTTCAGACTCTATCAGATAGTTACAGAAGCCCAAACACCCTGTTAGACCTACAAAAATATATTTTACATCCACTACTACTCTTGTTTTCCATTCACCATTAAACAAGTTATGAACAAGGATGGAGTGTGCTGAAGAGCAGTTACGGAAGATGCCACTACCAAAAATTCATATTCAAAGCAGACTTCAAAATGGATTGCAACAAGTGTGAGACATAGCAGAACAGCAGTCAACAAGCCAAGGATAAAGACAGTAATCTACACCCCAAATGCTTCTTCAAAACAAGGCTAATCAGATCATCGCCAATACTTAACAACCAAACTATTTCCAACAGTGTCAGCTTCCCAGACAGTCACTAATGCTGACTGACATGCAAAGTGATTGTGGAAATATCAAACAATAGTCCAATTCCTGAGGTCCTTACTCATACATTTAACTCAGTTGTTACTAGGGCAATTTTTTTTTTATTGAAGTCAATCCATTCTGACACCCTGCTCTGAACGCTTGTTGGACTTGGCAATAATAATTCCTTCTGCTTCTTTTCATGTATTATCCCTTCAGCCTTGATCCTTTCATCTGTGTCCCCTGTAGGAATGATATGAAATCCCTACTCTATTTCCAATTATTGAGACATCTGGAGATGGCAGCGAAGAGTCATGAAAACCAAAATACAACAAAGAACCCTACATTTAAAATGCAATTCAACCTAATCATTTCAGAGATAAGAGATTGCTATAATTATAAATATATGATCTGATAATCTACTGGTTCTCACTATCTGAAGTATGTTTAACTGAATGTAATATCTTTTCTCTTACAGACATTATGGATTTTAGTAATAAGATTCAAATACCGATAGAAAGTCAGGACTCTTTTTTTTGTCGAAAAAACCTCTACCACTTGAAAAGTGAGTAAACACAAATGCCAGGTCTCTCTCAATCTGCTTCTGCACAAATTTGACATCAATTTGAAATTTCAGTCCAGTAAAGATGGGGTACAAAACATAATTGTACAGACTGTAGAACTCTTCCTGCAATAGAACTGATGATTTCTTTTTAATCTTTCATATAAGCAGTCCATTGAGCATAGTTGAAAGAAACGAAGCAGGGAAAGATTAGATGACATTTAAATTCAGGGTGACAGAGGAATACTAACCCCAAACATTTTTGTACCTTGCATCATGTGTCATGGTGAAGGCTACAGTCCCCGAAACTCAGCAGAACATCTGTGTTCTGTTTTTAAAAGAGGAGGATCGAGAACGTATTGTCATGCCTCCAAAGCAAGCCCTCTATAAATCATTGTATGAGCCAGATCAATTTCTACCATCACAATAGGATATCCAGCATGTTTAGGGTGTTTAGGGAGCCCACTGTAACTTCCTTTTCTCCAGTCCACTGCATCTCACTTTACCACCATGTGCTGTAACATCGTGCTCTGCTCCGCCACTTGTCAGCCATGACCTCGTAGGCGTGTGAGGCACCCTGCCTAAATTCTCAGCAATCATCTCCTTTCAGGGTGAGTGATTTGAAGGTTCCTGGAAGGAGGGAGGAAAGTCTGCTTTATAAGCCCATATCACGCTGTGCATGCTGTGCTCACAGCTTTGTGTCATGCAAACCTTAATCTCTTCACAACCTGTCTGGTTGCATCTTAGTCTGTTCTGAATATCATCTCTCTACTGAGGGATCTGGATTTCTCATGATCTAATCATATCTCCTGTCATCTCAATACAGGTTTTTTCCCCTACATGTTTATCATTGATGCATACTCCAAAATGTCAGCTAAAAAACAATGTGACAATATCATCAAAAGGTTTTGCTTTACCGAATGCAAACCAACCAGCCTGTTGGTTATTCTAGCAAAATGGCAGTCGTCTTCTCTAATCGTTAATCCTAATGTTTGCCTTTTCAATGTGGCTAGCTGCTTCCTCCCTGATTATCTTCTGAATCAGATAGTGACAGTGTGTTTTTGCACTGCACTGCATTTTCATAACTCGAGTAAGCTGAAAAGTTGTTTGTGTCAAGTTTTTTTCTGTCATTGACTACTATAAATCTAAGTGTTCGCTGATATTCACAGAGCATTTTTTTGTGAATATCCTTGAATATACCTTCAAAAGCAATCATTCCCTCTTGCACAGAAATATAAAGAACTTTAAAGTATATTACAACCAAAAGAGGCAGCACATACTTGGGCTCTGTGTGTGGTTCCTTCTTTCCTTTTCACTGTGTTTTTATTTGAATGTTTTATTGATTTTTTCCCCTCAGATACAAAACCATAATAACTGAGGAAAAAACATCTACCTGCAAGTGACAGAAAAGGAAAAGGGCAGCAAGACCTCATAACAAAGTCTGAACGTTGGAGGAAGGATCCCAGTGAGACGATATGATACAGCTCTGTGTATGTGGTGCTATAAAGAGGAGGAAGAGCCTTCCTTGTGTTTAACCTCACTTGTAAAAGGAAGAGAGCAGGGGCAGTAAACCCAGGTCTCCACAGTAAGCAGAGCCAGAGGGAAGGAGAGGAGACCAAACCAAAGCAACGACATCACTGGGAGCAAGCTATTCCCTGAAAAATTAAAAAATAGCTCCTCTTTTCCACAAAATGGGAGCAAAGCAGCTGAGATATTGCCCTAAGACCTGCTTGAGGAGGGGTGCAGCTATACACTGTTTACACAGACATTTCATAGTACTCAGTGCTGCCTTCAGTAGCACGTTGCGGAGAATGTGGTATAGGAACACCTATCAACCTAACACAACCATCCAAAACCAGGCAGGCTGTGCACTTCACACATCACTCTATCTAGGGCTTCGCCTTTAAATCCTCTTATTTCACCACCTCAAAGGCACCTCAGCGTGCCCTAGTCAAACCGGCTGCACCATTATCAGTAACAGCAGCAGCTGCTGCCACATCTTGCAGTTACTCGGAACTGTAGCAATCCACCTGTAAGGAAATAGTGGAAAATACAGCAAGATCCTCTCAGACCTGCACGGCTAACAAAGGCAGGGCACTGGTTTAGCGAGGGCAATAGCATGGTCCATCCCTGTACATTTAAATGAATGTGACATTGATTTCTCCTGTAGCTCTGTTCTGAAATTAAAGCTATAACCAAAAGCTCTTTTTCATTTTTTAACTCAGACAAATTCTCACTGCCGTCAGAGGAATCTATCCAATGAAAGACCAGGGAAACCTGAGTAGCAGCCCAAAGATTTAACCCTATTTGCTTTATATTTATAATCACTCTCTTTTAGAAGGATAATTAAAGCCATTTGACATATGAGGCGCTGTCTACATGCTCTGACCTAGTATGAGAAAGAAACAAGTTAACCTTCTCTGTTAGAAAATAAAAATCGTGAACCAGAAGCCGTGATCTCATCTTGGCTTCTGTGGCATGCCCTGATTAAAAAGGAAATCTTTCTCCCATCTACAAAATGAGGTGAATGAAGTCTACACTACAGCATTCAGAGCCCAAAAGTTGCAGCGGCACAGCGTGAGGCGGCTTGCAGCCAGCCCCCACACCCAGACTTTCCCTTCCTCTCCCTTTGTTACCCATCCTCCTCACCTGGGCACCTGCGGGTGCCCCTTGATGCTCCCCCCATCTGCCCTCGCTGCCTCCTCCCTTGTCTATCCATGCAAGGGCAGGCATTTCCTCCACCACTGAGAATTGGATTGTTGCCCTTATTTACTTGGTTCCCTTTTTTTCTAAGCGCCAGAGATGACTGCCTGGGGTTGTCTTTGTCACATCATTACTGCTGCCTTTTATAATTACAGGACACCGGTCTCCCTGTGTATTTTCAAATGTAGTTTAAGGATTAATGCTATTACATATCCTTTTTTTTCTGACAGAGCTGCACTGTTTTCTTCATATTGTTAAGACTTTTACAGTAATCTCTAAAATTTCAACTGTGAGAGGTACAGCACCGATAAAAGCAATCATCAATTAGTAGTGTTATTAAACTGTGATATCAAAGAGTCTTTAAAATAATGATAAAATTTTAATGTTTAATTTCTGTCTTTTTTGGTAAACATTCAGAGGTCATACAACACAGTTTAAAAATAGTGGAACAGGTCACTTAGAGGCAAAACAGTTTGAGAAGCTATCCGCCTATACAGCAAAATGCTAATGCCCTTTGAAATACAAAGGCAAGGGAGTTGTTCTCTTTGTTGTCTAATGTTTTGTACATTTTCAGACCCAGGTCCAGAAGTATTTATCTTTCACCTCAAAATCTGATTGCTGTGCTAATGCTATTTAAAACTAAATGGAAGAAAATTATATTCTCCACAAGAATCTGATTGATTCTTTTCTTTGGATAGAAAAAAGAAATAATAGTAATTTTTATTCACACAAAGTCCTGTATAGAAACCTCTGTGTGTAAATCACATTGGGCCTCTATAATTTGTTATTAGCTATTGGTTATAGCTGGGATAAATGCATGGGAACACTATTTATGTAATTGTAAGCAATGTCACATTTGGATTTGGGACTCAGACCTCCTATAGCTTTCTACAAGTCGTTACTTTTTCTCTAGTTTGCTCTCTTTCCTGCAAATCTTTGAGCTTAAGCCAAACATGAGTACTGTTCTCAGTCGCAGGAAGAGTCAAATTAATTCTTGGAGTGAGCAAAAAAGCAAACTCACTATGCAGCTGTATCAACCTTATGCACTATGTTTAAAGTGGCATTTGAGGATTTAAATGTGCTGAAATATTCAAGAATTATTCAAGCATTCTGTGACCCACAGGATGCCTGGGTCAACATGAGCACTCTTGACAGAGAAGTCCTGCATGTTTTCCTGGCTTCTGACAAGCAGCAGGCCAAAGAAGATTGTTTAATTCTAATGCTTATACTTATTTTTTTCTCATATGCTCTGGTGGTCTTCCCCACCTTGCAGATAGTATGTGTGACATACCACAGGACAACAGAAAAAACATACTGATGCACAACTACAGAGGTCTTACAATTAACAAGTTTAGTTATTGTGTATGATGCTCAGGTATCAGCTTCCCAGATGAGATACAGAAGCGGTTGTGTATGAAGATCTCACCTTACTATGCCATTTCAATTATTATCATTAATGCATCTCTAGAAATCGACCAAGTAATTTACAAGATTTTCTTTCAGAGAATTGTTCCCAAAAAATCACAAAGGAATAGTTTCAGTTTTAACGTATTGCAGAAATCAAAAGCTGTATTTGCATTGTGTAAATTTGAGGTCTAGAACAATAATTTTTATTTGCATTTGCAGGTACTACAAATATATATATATTGATAAAGCTTATATGTAGATAGCTAGCTGAACACACACTTATAAGTGACGTTTACATGCCCCAGTTGCAGAAATTCTGCATTCAAATTAGGTACTTAATTGCATGCTCAAAGCCTTGACTTGGTGTTTGTAAATCTGATCTTTATTGGATTTTCCCTCGATAACAGATTCCCAAAGTATCTCAGTGAGTCTGCTGCAAGTATTTTCTTTCCCTTCCCAACCTTTAACTTTTGTCACAGCTTCCTTGGGGCAGACAGCAAGTTTAGTATCTCCAAGTATGGCGGCAGCTCACCTGATCTATTTGCAAAAGCACAAGAACCATTCTGCAGATCTTTAGCTTGTCACTAGCAAGGAACACTCTTTCCACATGGAAGAAATTAGAGCCTGTACTCAGGCCCAGGGTGGGACACATACGTGAAGAGTTTCCTTGCTCACTCACCTCCTGCTTATGTATGCAAACACCAGGAAAAATGCAAACTGCACGGATTTTTTTTCCAAAGCAACAGAAGTCATTGACTGAATCTGGACTATGACATAGACTTTCAACTTTCCTCACCCAAAAGCAGACCATGCCTCTCTGGACTTATTACTTTACATACACATTCAGATTTGGGCTTCCAGAACTAAGAATACAAAACTGACTTACATATTTTTCCAGTTTATGATGTATGCTACAGTCCACTAGGAAAAGATCTGAAATAATTATATTTCATTTCATCTCATGTCAGACAACAAGTTAGCTTAGCACATTTTAATGGAGTGGTGCACAGTGGCTCTTTCACTTAATGAGACCACATTTTGATGAGAGACTCTAGTGGGTTAAGGAATCATAACCATAATGAAATCCAAGGTTTGGGGTTTTGGTTCATTAGGCAACAAGGATAGCTCTTCAGAATACTTGCTTCCAAAAAGAAATACAGATGCCAAGGTTTTATATCCCTCTGGAGAGTTTTTCTGTGAATTGTCATTACTGAAGAACCATACTTGGAGGGAGAGGAAAGGAAAGAGGGATTAAAGAATTCAGCTGTGCCACAATACATTTATCTATCAAAACAAGATAGAAAGTTGGTTTCTCAGTCATGGAAAGAAAAAATAGTTCATAAATCTGTTTTGATAATCTCACACTAGATATAGAATAGTTTCTATTTCTAGAATACCAGTTATCTTGCATACAACTCAAGGTGTGCACACCAGCTGACAGGTATGCACGTCCCTTTCCACTACATACACAAAAAATAGAAGCAAAAGATATGGGCAGCATGCAGATCGCCAACCTCTGACAAATGTTTTCCTAGAAGAAACCGGTACTGTGCCTGCACTATTAGCAGACAGCAAGAAAAAGGTGATAGATCAGCAACTTTGCACCATATGAATCTACAGAAATTCCAGCCCCACCTCACAACGAAAACATGATTAAGAAAAAATTGAACAGTACTTGTGGGATGTTCAATGTATTTTCATATCGATTCTTCTTATTATTATAATTTGCATAAACTAGCAACCATCCTGATAATAGAGGATGGAAAGGTTATGGATTATCTTGCTCCAGAGAAAGTCCCTCTGGGAAAGTAAGAAAAAGCTGTACGATTTTGAAGAACGTTGAAGTAAACCAGGCAAATGAAGGCAGGAGTTCATCCTCTGGTGCACTTGTATCTATGCTTTTCCCAGGAGCTAATCTATACACTTGCAGCACCAAGTAACTGTGCTCATTTTGAAACTATTAAGAAGCAGAGAAGAAGAAAGAGGAGTTTAAGTACTGTAAAATGAGCAATATGCATTCCATTAGCAGTAAGGGAACATTGGGAAGCTCTGGAAGGGTTTTTTACTACAACAAAACGTAAAAAGTTTGAACCTGGAGCCTGTAAGAGGATCTCTGGGAGCTCTGTTCCTCCTCACTATTACATGCCATAGTCTGCACAAAATCTCACAGAATAGGGTATGATAATGTCTTCAATTTGTGAGCTACTAAAACCAAAATAGAATGGATGTAGTCAAAGCATTCATTTCAAAGGTTAACATGCAGGCTGTACTAGTCCTTATAGGCATAATCATTCAGCAGAAATGAAGATTAAAAGTCATAATACGTACCTTTTTTTTTTTTTCCACATACCATACTTGACTTTGATCAGAGTATCGGATTACAAGGCATGCATAATCAACAATATTGTAATTAATTGCATTAAAGATTGCTGACCTTTTGGTGCAATCTTTCGGGTAAAACTCACAGAACACAAACATGCTTTAATCTATGTGAAACATTTATCATGCACAAAGAAAGGTAACTTTTTGACATCAACATAATTAGCCCTGGCGTATTGACTCTACATGTCAGCCCTTGGCTGTGAGCTAACTTGTGTGAAATCTTGACATAATCATGTTAAGTGCTGCCAGTTTGCGTAGCTGCCATGGATTAAACAAGAAAAATGGTATCAACAACATAGGCGTATGTTCTCTGCCGCATATTAATGAAGCCATTTGCACAAAAATTGTTAATATTTAGAATTTACTTTGTTTTAATTATGAAAACAATCAATATTATAGGATCCTTGTACTCTTCTAAACAGGCCGTTAATTAACCTATTGATTATTGTGGATAGTAAGGGAAATATTCTTCCTGAAAATACGTTTGCTTTTTCAAGGTCTTCTCTATCCCTTCTAGAATGCTGTGATCTACTGACAGAATAATGTTGCCTTTTTACCATATGAATAAATAGCCATTATAGCTACAGCATAATTTACAGATTATTTCAGTTCTCCTTGAACCAAGGTCTGCAAGCTGCTAAAGCCACCTGATAAAAGAAATTGCCATCAGATGAAATTTGGATTTATATCCACAGAAAACACTGGATTTCATTTCTCTCAACTTTATCTGGAAGTTGCATGCTGACAGCAGGGACCTCTGAAGACTTTTCAACGTGGCCTGTCTCTCACCTTTTAATTTGCGTACTTGATATCCTGCAATCACCTTCTGAGATCTTAGAGCAGTGCCATTTCTCCTAGCAATGAGAGATAAGAGGATGTACTTTGCACATTCCCTAAGCTTGATAGCATTAAAATACTGTATCTTGGCATCAGTAGAAACTTCATTACAAATGTAATGCTGTGGGTTTTAATACATGCAAGGTTATAACTATCCTATTTGATTTTGTTGTATTATTATTATAGATAACACAGTATTAATGCTTATTTCAGCATTTGTCTTGGAGCTTTCATGATGTGGGGCAAGGCAGCAAATTTTACCACATGTACAAGATAATCATGACACCACAGTTTAAGGCATTGACTAAGACACAATTTCAAACTTCTCTATTTATATCATACACAGAGCAAAGTTTGACTGCTGAATATAATGATGTCATAATTATGAGCTGCAACCTCAGCATCAGCAACATCAATTTTAAAAATTCAGCATTATCCTTTATTGTTACAAAACACACTTACAAATGCTAATAGGTTATAAAATGACAGAGTTAGGAATTGGCCAGCTCCAGAATTTTAAATGTGTCCACATCCTGGTGCATTGCAGGGTTACTGGTTCTGAATGCCTAGATGTGAACCCACTCTAGGGTTGTAAGCCAAGTGCCAGCTTGAAGGTGAATTAGTTCTCCTTCTGTTTAATACCTCATTAAAGTAAAACCATGGGGGTTTTGCCAAGATTTAAGGAAAGGAGAATAGAAACATGTGTGTCCCCCAAGAACAGCTGCTTTCTCAGTGCTTCCACCATTTTAAAAATAACTGATTCTAAATCCCTTTCAAGGTTGGGTGTTGTTGATCCGAAATTGTTTCTAACCCGGATACTGACTGAGCATGTACTGCTCTGGTTACAGATCTCTTCCGGAGCTGCATCTTCTTACAGTGATTGTCTTCAGAGTCCTTTTTTGTATAGACTTAATCACCGTGTCTTTAGAAAGTACACTTATTATTATATTGATTTTCTTCCTTTAAAAATAGATCTGAAAGTAATTTAAATCTTTCAACAAAACTGATCCTTCTAAAAAGGAGAAATGGCGCATCCTAACAACTTGGCTCTGTTCTGGAACAGGTGAAAGAGGGGAAAATCATATAGCTCCCTAACACAGAACATTTTTTGGGTACTTGCTAACCTATTGTTCTGATCTTGACAGATAAAACAATATTCATTTGCCTAGAAACAAGTATTTACTGCCATTGGGATAGCCTAGGATTTCCTGCCTTGCATCCAGCTGCCACTCCAGAAGGGCATGGGTGTACTGGAGGTCCTGTGCCATCTCTACCAAAGCCACACTGATATCGCAGATGCCCACAGTGTCTCCAGTAGCACTAGGCATCTTGGTTTGGGCAGCTGAACTGAGTTCCTAATCACTGTTCCAGTCATGTAGGGTAGGATTCAGCATGGAATTAAAACACAGGGTGTCTGCATGTAAACTAGGTTGGTCCAGGGTCCTGTTGTAGTCAAGAACTAGTAAAACTAGGCAGCAATACCAGGCATCCTCTAGCCAATGAGCACAATCCATCCTTAGTGTCCAGAAACTGTAATTACTGCAGGTTAAGGTCAGGCATCTGAAATTGGTGCTTTTGGCTGTCCAGATGCACAAATGTAGTGAATGTGACATAAGATGCATGGGAAATCCAAGCCCTTCTGGACTAACAACTTGCAGCAGGGAAGTCTGAGTCTCAGATGGCACTGGATAACTAAGTTTAAGCAGCTGAATCAAACCCTGATGATTTTACTGGAAATTTAGACTGCCAGCTGACAAGCAGACACTTACTTTTAGGAATCAGATCTGGAACTAAATCCCAAAGTGGTATCCAATGCCAAATTTCTCTTCTAGGGCCCAGCTTTCCTGCAACTCTCATTATTTTAAATGGGAAGGAGCATAAAATGTAAATTAAACTAATTTTATGTAAAGCTGAGAGGAGAACCACCTGTTTGGCTTCTTTTTCTATTACAGTCCAGTAATAGTATGGATTTTACAATTCTGCAAATCATAGACTTAGTTTGGTCACTCAAAGCATCAAATCAAACCCAATTCCAGATGAAGACATGAACATCAAAGGGGTACTTCCACTACTCCGCCTCCTTCCCTGCACAGTATCTTGCTCTGCCATTTAGGACATTATCTGCACAGTCCACATACACCAAACCAAGTACTTGCAATGAAATGTTTCTGTTCTGCTTCTTTCACTTCTGCTTCTACTTATTCCTTAGTAGGAATGAACCTTTCAGAATGAGCTCCCGATGTGCCTTCCTATTTTGCATTACTTTTATAAAAAGCACTTCACAAGCAATCTTCACAGTATCAATATTTAGTGAAATGGATTTCTTTTACTTTTTGCATTACTGCACAGGTTATTGGTTCTAGGAAATAAATTTAATTTATTTCCACGTATCTCAGGCATTTCATACATCACTTTAGTATCCCTTTCTCTCATCATGAACACTATACATATTTATACCTACAGGGCTCATGATACACCTCAGACATAAAGAACAGGTATTTTTTCTGCTGCATTGAGATAATCTAATTCTCAAAAAAAAGGCCCTGTGAAAATGCTTCTTCAACTATGCACATATACTAATTTTAAAAATACAGGTTTAAATTAATATTAATTACATGATTTTTTCTGGGCATCTGTGTTTGTTTCTAGCTATGCTAGGATATGACATATATGTAATCCCTTGCTCTTCCTTCTTCAAGACTCGTGGAGCCCTACATAACACAAATTCCTGGCACCAAATAGGTATAGGTATCAAAAACAAGTCCAGGCAATCCAATAATTTTTCTGGCTCTACATTCTGCAGCAGCATAAGCTACTGAGTAGAAGCTTGTAATTCCTCTTGATTGATCAGCTCCCAAAAACAATCATTTGACATGTGATACTGAAATGTGATTTACGGCATTCCTATAAATTTCAGAATTTCTCAAGCAGCAATAGCTGAATCCCTTGAAATGTAATAAAACATGAGAAAGTTCTCCAAATGGTCTCTTACCCAATCCTCTTTTTTTCCCCAGTTGTTGCTTTGCTTATCCAGAAGATGCTGAATGTTCAAGAAACTTCTAGGTCTCCTCTGTGCTAACCCCATTTTTCCTTACCTTTTTGCTCTGTACTGAAAAACAGTACCAACATTGAGACCAACTTGCCACAGCAGCGCATGGTTCATATCTAGTGTTCCAGACTAGTTTTTATTCCCTACCAGATGATTTGCATATCTGACTTCAAAACATTCTTCATCACATGCTGATTCCTTCCTTCCTACCATCACTTAAGATCCTTGCATTTATTTTTCTTTAAAGCTTACTTGTCATGTCCTAATTTTTTTAAACTTTGTTTTGTTACCTCCCAGTAATTTTTGATTTCTGCTGCTTCTGTTCAAACATGGAAAAGTCTTCATCAAAAAATTTCAATTCCTAGAAATCTCATCTGTGCTCTAGGCACTGCACCACTTAGGCTTGCTCCTCAATGATCAAGGAGAGGTTTTTGCCCATACAGTAGTTTTATAGAACTTTAGAAAAGTTTTAAATACTCTTTCCCAGTCAGAGTTTTCCAGTGCAGGCAGGTGGGTCTGTGCCTGAGGCTCGATCTTGGAGCCACTCATTTCATTAAGTTCACAATTTTTTCCTACAACCCAGTATTTGATGCTTAATCAAAGGTATCAATTAACCACAGACATATGTGCCAAGATGTACTCACTTCAGCTTATTTTTTCAGACCATCATTTTTCACGTACATTTATACACACATTCCATTTATAACTAGCACCCTGAAAGTACTCATTCTACCATATTAATTACCCAGATATTTAAACTTTTTTAAAAATAAATCTCAAAGTATGTTTATATATATTTACATTTTATGACCTTTATGACAATGTAGATTCTCTCTCACAACCAAAACCAGATTTACCAAATTTTCTTGCCACTTACACTCTTTCATCCTGATTTCTCCACTGTACGATGTTTCGTTTCTACTCAAGCATGCAAGCTATATGCTTTGATATTACAGATCGGCTTATTTCTACTACACCACCAAATGCTTATCAGAAATACAGTTAAACAACATGTATGGCCACATCTTTATCTATTGATTCAGTGATTCACTGAAGAAGCCAAGCAAACATTGTCAGACGTTCATTTCTAATTGTTTCCAACCACCTCTGCTTAGACTGTCAATTCTTCCCCAAATTTCCTCCTGCTTTCAAAATGCTTGCTACACTCTTTTATGATTAAATCCTGCATAGCAACTGCTCCCTATATACTCACTCACTGTCAGGAGGTTAACTGGAAGATCTGCATTCACCACATTTTCCCCCAGTCCCTAAAGCCCTCATTCCCTCCGCAATGATAAACAGAGACCTTAAGAGCACAGCTCTAAGTACACACGACCCTCACTTCCATCTCTGCATGAGCTTTCTGTTGACTATTCCCTAACCACTACATGCAGCAAAGTCACATACATTTTGCTGTTATTCAGGCACTGTGTGCCTGCTGAGGGGATGGAAATGCCTGGGTCTTCTTTATAATAGTTATTGTCAGAGCAAAACCCACTGGACAAAGCACGATAATTTCACCTTATAAACAATAAACATTACTATTCATCTTGAGGAAGAAAATGCAGCTAAGCCCTGAACGCCTTTGGTATTCAAAATTCATAGCAATCCTTGTAACCAAAAATTGCACTGGGTCTGAAATGTCTAATAACTAACCCTGGTTTTATGAGGATTTCAGTCATTCATCATGACCTTCAGAAAATTGGCGTTTACCTATAATTATTTTTAGACATGTTGGAAAAGAGGATTTCATTTTAACAAGCTTTGAAGAAAAACTCGTAAGGCCAAAAATAGTTTCCAGTGATAATATGCTGAAACTTCAAAACACTTCATGTTAAATCCTTAAAAATACTAGATGGTAAATTTACTGTTTTAGTTACATACAGGGTATATGTTTGCATGAGAGTGTTCTGGTCTTCATAAGCATATCGCTGCAAAAGTAATTTTCAAATTTATCAAGAAATGTCACAGTGATAAAAAGCCTCATTACTATATAAAAGAAATTTGTTTACTATTTTATCCATAAATTACTATTTCTAGAGAGGATATCATAAGATCTCCAGCGTTTGAAGATAATTTGCTTCATTATACTGGTGGGCAGTAAAAATAAGTATATACATACATTCTCATGCGCAGAGGGTGTTCTGGTCTCCATTCTTTTTCTCATACTTATATGCCTGAATATCCTTTCTCATTAATATTTTGTGTGTTTCAATTTTTTTCTTTTATTCTGATCTCATTTAATTCATCCATTACTGGAAAAAAAATTTGCTAAGTCTCTGCATGGCACTACAGGTAAAAAACGCATACATGTAAAGACAGATCACTCCAGAATATGAACAATCTGAACAGCATCTGAATACATAGTGAGTCCAGTTTAATATTTGAATTGTTATTTTCTTTGGACATGACTTATTTGCCATCTCAAAATTCAAAGGAATCCCAAAGATAAGACCGTCTATAACATATTTGTATATTCTACCACGGTTTATTAAAACATACTGAAAAGACTGAAGGTCTTTGGAAGTATTTACATAATCTGGTATTTCCTACCAGTCTGAAGGGTTGATTTTTCAACCTTAATAATCCTTGATAAACATCATTTCTCTAGAATGCATGAAAAGAAATCCCTTTTATACCAATAGCTAGTATCTTCCATAGAAAGATTTATATGCATTCTTCTAAAGCAATATCTTGTTTCACACTCATAAACTAATATTTGTCTTCTAAATAATATACGATTAGTAGACATTATGCCAAGAATAAATGTACTGCATGATACTATAATAAATCTGTAAACTTCAATCCTTGCACAGTGCTCTACCAGAATACCTTGTAGCAATCAATAATAACGTTTCACACTATCAATGAATAGCATAACACAGTGAAAGATGCATGGAAGTCTTTGCTATACCAAATAAATTATGCCTCACAGCCAAATATTGTTTGTAGAACAGGCTGCATCACAAACAACTCCTGGGAACTATAAGTTCAGGATCATTTCTATAATATCTGCAGATATATTTCTGTCAAATCCGGAACATAAGGTTCCAAACTGATTTGATACCTAAACAAATTGGAACAAATGCTATATCAAGGGCATTTTCTTCATCATCAATAAACCTGACATACAGCACACCACAGAGTTATGCTAACAAATATATTTTCAAGGATGATCCTAACTGCAGGTAATAGAACAGATCTGGAATGTAAATGTTTTTATGCAGTGGCAACAGCAAACTTAAAGCACAGTCTATGACATTTATACTATCGAAGGTAAATATAACTTTTCCCAAACTTTCCCTGACTACTAGTGGCAAGGCTTCTTTATAGCACAAGTTAACAAAGTGCTTGTAGCTGTGCAGGTACTTCAGATGAGAAACATCGCTTATCTCAGCTATTCATACCGTATCTAAATCACCATGCCTGCCTCTCTTAAGAAGTAGTAAAACATTCCTTGTTATAGGCTTCTGTTAAATTTTTTCAGCTGTTTCCCACTGCTTCCAGAGGGCAATTATTTTTACAACAGAGCAATAAGCTAGTGACAACAGTTTAAAAACAAAAACAAACCAGAAAACAAAACAAAAGCTGTTTTGTGGAGGAAAGCAAGTCTTCATACCTAGGGACTGTAGAACAAGCCACAAGCTGAGAAGTTCTGTTTCATGTACTTCTGCTAATATTCTGCTAATATTTCAGGTCTACAAAAGGAAATAGCTACCATGAGTCTAACATCTGCTGACTCTTTTGGCTGCACTACCACAGTCCAAAGGAACCCAGACTCCCCAGGCAATGCAAAGGCAAATGTGGCTCTATGGAATACAATGTACAAAATCATCCTCCAAATCTACAGCAGGAGAGACGCTGAAGGCAAAATCTTTCTGAAGAGGTGAAGGATGCATGTTTGAGGAAGGACAGGAAGCAAGGGTCTGAATCCCAGACTCCCATGGTCTGGGAATTTCAATAAATGGTTAATGAATCCACAACAAGGCCTTCTTTTGAAGGAAAGAAGACATATCTGTGACTTTCAGTCTTCACAGCTTATCTAACAGACAGCCCGTCAGGTCAGACAAGCAAATTAATGCCTTTTCCATTGGCCTCAGCTGTAGGTATAACCCGTATACTTAGTATTCACTTGGATCAGGGATCAAACATGCAGGTCCAAAAGCAGCTTTTATTGCCTTAGAGAGTGAGGTGTCATCTCTCGGATTTGGGGAAAAACTGAGGGAACGGGAAAAGGAGAAGAGTGGATTTCAACACAACAGTCAAGAAAACTGTCCAAGTGGTCCTGTGAAGCCTATCTCTCAATATACAGGATTATCAATTTTCATAATTACTGCCAGAGACCAAATAAAGTGTGATGAAATTCACTGAAACTCCACTGGAAATGGACAATCTCCATTATATAAAATTAAGTTGTAAAAGCACAACATTACAAAGATAACAGACTTCAAGTATCTGTCCTGTTCTTCTACCAGTAACTTCTCAACAGTTATTCTCAACATTATAGTAGTATTGTGAACTCCTAAAAAAAAAAAAAATGTAAACAGTACCTGTGTGTATCTGCTAGTTATTACAATACAGTCAGAACATGTGAAACAGAAAAAATAACACTTGCTGAAATAAGAATAAAGTTACTAACCTAGCTATCACTGTTGCTGCTAAGTCTTGTTGAATTGTAACAAAAATGGCAAAATGACACCCAAAACTCAGGAGATATGAGACATAGAAAAGGGAGTCCCAAATCACTTGATACTCACCTGCAAGTGAAAACCACAGCAATACAACAAGAAACAGGAGGCAACTCCTATCTAGCTTAGCTAAAAGCATGCCCATTCAAATGTAACCCCTTTAAAGGACAGGAAACAAATTACACAAAAGAAACTTCTGAAGCACTAGCAATGTAAAAGATGTTTCGTGCTCTTTGTAATGCTAGAGGATGGAATCAGTTCCAAAGTATCAGCTTCACTTTCAGTATTTAATGTGATTTATTCTTTATGTGGCATCAGTCAAGTTGTTAAGATCAAGCTCAAAGACTGATTTCTTGGTCTTTTTGTTTCTTTCATCATTTGACCATGTTTACATCTCCAATGTTGATTAAGAAAAAATAGTGGAAAATATTTTGGGTTATATTTTTCAAAACATTTCACAGAATCACAGAATCATTAAGGTTAGAAAAGATCTCCAAGATCATCTAGTCCAACCATGCCCCCACCATTTATACCACTAACAAAACCATGTCCCTAAGTACCTTATCTAACTTTTCCTTGAATACCCCAAAAGACAGTGACTCCACCACCTCCCTGGGCAACTCGTTCCAATGCCTGACCACTCCTTCTGAGAAAAAATTTCTCCTACTTTGTAACCTGAACCTCCCCTAGTGCACCTTGCAGCCATTCCCTCTTGTTCTGTCGATACTTATCTGTGAGAAGAGGCCGACCCCCAGCTCACCACAACCTCCTTTCAGGTAGTTGTAGAGTGCAATAAGGTCTCCCCTGGGTCTCCTCTTCTCCAGACTAAACAGTCCCAGTTCCCTCAGCCACTCCTCATAAGATTTGTGTTCCAGATCCTTCACCAGCTTTGTTGCTCTTCTCTGGACACGCTCCAGGGCCTCAATGTCTNGCTTTGTTGCTCTTCGCTGGACACGCTCCAGGGCCTCAATGTCTTTCTTGTAGTGAGGGACCCAAAACTCAATACAGTATTTGAGGTGCGGCCTCACCAGCACTTAGTACAGGGACATGATCCCCTCCCTGTTCCTGCTGACTACATTATTCCTGATACAAGCCAGAATGCCATTGGCCTTCTTGGCCACCTGGGCACACTGCTGGCTCATGTTCAGGCAGGTGTTAACCAACATCAGAGATCCTTTTCCTCTGTACAGCTTTCCAGACACCCTGCCCCAAGCCTATAGCGTTGCCTGGGGTTATTATGACCAAAGTATATGACCTGGCACTTCTCCATGTTGAACTTTATCCCATTGGCCTCTTCCCATCAAGTCAATCTGTCCAGGTCCCTCTAGAAGGTCTTCCTACCCTCCAGCAGATCAACACTTCTTCCCAACTTGGCGTCATCTGCAAACTTACTGATGGTGCACTTACCTCTCTCATCCAAATCATCAATAAAGATATTGAAGATATCACTTCCAGCACAGCAGCCTGCACACTTAGCTAGATTGTGGTTTCATTACAAATTGATTAAATCCTTCAATTGTCAGGCAAATTTTTCTTAATTCTGCATTATAAAGTCAAGTGAGGAGTAAGCTCTACTTGCCAGCCTGGGAAATACAGCAAGATTTCAAACTTCCTAATTGATACAAGAAAGCACAATTTTGAAATCTTTTCCCAAGTAGACCTTCTTTTTTTCCATTTATCTTCATCAATCAATGTTTAAATACAGACATCAATGGGACTTTTGTTTTTTATTTATTTGTTATAAGACAAAGTTCTATGGTAAAATTAGTGTTTTAAAGTGAAAAGTTAAAATCCCATTTTTCAGATGTGTCAGAACAGGATTTGTGAAATTCTTTATCTATTTTTTATATATAAGATTTTATCAGAATTACAAACACAAGGAAAAGAAAGGCTTTGCTCAAATGCCCTCATAAAGTAAGTACTTACACATTTTTTTCAAACTGGTCCTAATTCTAAGGCTTACTTCCAAAGAGTGCATTGCCCTCCAAAACAATGACATTTTGGACACGTTTTTATTTTCATCTCAGTAAATGTGTTACTATGTCAAAGGTAGGCTTGTTCTACCCAGAGGTCAAGCAGAAATTTCTTTAAATCAACAGACTTGCAGGAGCAACAGAACCAGCCATTACTTCTCTAATTTGCTGATTGCTGAGCCCTGGAACTTGTTACATGCTGCTGCTGCTGCAGAAGGACAAGCAGGAATACATCGTGCAGTACCCATCATTGGTGACAGAAGTTCCACCACCTCAGCAATTGCTTGTGACAGCAAGACCAGTAAACTCAGTTCTTAGCTCCTTGTAGTTCAACATCCTCTCTGTTGCTCAACCTCCCTCCTGCTCTGGCCCTTCTCCATTGTTCCTCTTCTTCCTGCATAACAGTAGGGCAGGGACAAACCTCTGGTGTGGATGCAAATGACCCCTCAGTTTTGCATAGGCCTCTGAGAGCTCTCTATTCACACTTAGTAGTGATCTCTTTGCTGAGGCACTATGTACTAACTGGAACGTGGGCTTTGGATGGAACATGGGCAAACTTCCTTCAAACCCCAAATGTAACATAGATAAATTTTAAGGTACTAAAATCAGGAAAGCAATTGAGGAAAACCCTACCTAAACCACTTAGGTTTCAGTGAAAATCCTCTCTGCTAATTATAGCTGTATTACTGAAGAAACTCAGTGGCATGTTTCTCTTTACTAAGCTGGCTGCCTAGATAAGTCAACTCTCATTAACAATTCAGAAAGATGCCCTAATGTCTGAGACCTCAGAGGAGGTTAGATTTCTAGATGTACTCTGATCAAACTTAACTCATTCAGATTGCTTTGACTTGTGTGAAAAGCCATGGCAGTGGATGCTACTCACTTCTTACAGAGTGGCTGAATGTCTGAAGTTTTTGCCTCAAAAGCAGGAGCTAAACTTCAACAGCAAGTGTACAGAGCACTTTCATCCAAAACAATGGTGTTGAAGGTTGACTAGTATGCAAAATCCACAGAGATAATGCGAGTGCTTGAATGACTCCATAAAAACATAGCAATACCATACTATTTATTAGGAACAGTCCTACCAATGAGAGGTCAAGATCTTGCATCACAGAGATACCTAAGTGCACACAGCTACTGGGTAGCTTACCTAGCAGTTGAGCTTTTCTGACTCCCAGACTAAGTATGAAACCCACCTCACTCCATGTGTGGGAAACTTTGGTGTTATGAATTCAACTTGGTCAGCAAAGATCAAATAGCAAGTTGTGTAGAAGTTAGAGCTTGGATAATAAACTTGGTTTACATGGTGAGAAAGCTTCCTGCTCTGGCAGGGGGGTTGAACCAGATGATCTTTCAAGGTCCCTTCCAACCCTTAACATTCTGTAATATTCCCAGAATAATTGCTTGGGGCCTGTAACCTATATATTAGTCTGTTGCTAGACTGTTGAACAGAGAAAGTGCATTCCCTGAGAAAAGGCAATAGCTGATAAAGAAGTTATTCTGAATGTTTGCTTCTCTACTGAAAAGTATTATTTATCTAAGCATATTTATTGTACATTTAATTCCATTTTTGTTTGCACTTCACAGATACTGCCTTCCAGCGCAGATGTCCTGTGTTGAAAAACATGACAATTTTGAAATGCAATTACTCGGCATATATAATGTCAACAGATGTTTTGGAAATATGTCCCATTTCCACACTCAGCAGGCTTCTGCTACGTTCTCCCACAAAGCATTCAAGGTAACAGAAGCCTCATGAGACTAACAGTTTTGGAGCAGTCATCAGCTGTCTTGGAGGACAGTTGTCTGTGAATTGCTGTGGTAGTCTCAAACATATTCAGAGGAAATCCTTTTGACAGCCAGGCTGTCCACGCCTATATCAAACCGGGCTGTCAATGACAACATTATGGCTGATGTCAGCCACTGTAAAATGACTCTGCCATGATTGCTACAAGAACTTGTGTTAGCTAAAACTTATTTAACCTATTTAACCCCTTACCTACATACCTTGGACTCATTTCCATTAGGCCTTTTTATACTACCTTAGCAGTGTAGAGCAATCATAAAATGTATGTAAATGTAAAAAAGTCTTCCTCCGTGTTGTGTCCATGCTGGCTCTGAATAATCTCCTTAGTCTCAGTGCTCCGATCTTTCCCATCCCACTGCTTTGTTGTCCACCTTAGAGTGCCCCGTGTGAAAGGAAATTATTTGCTGTTTAAAGCAAGGGCATGTAATTATTGATATTGATAGCATTCAGAGAATGGACTAAGAAAATGTATTCATAAGAAAAATATTCTGCTAAGGACGAAACTGAGCATTACCTCACATGCCCAGTGGATGGGAAAATCTTAGCTGCTCTATCTCTACTACAGTGGAGATACCACACAGCTCCTTTTTAAATCCTTCCTCCATCTCAGGTATGACAGCTCTCAGAGGATGCAGATTACTTCCACCCCTCTTCTCCCTCCCCACACACATCTCCTGTCAGTTACATTTCGCAAACGGATTCTCTCTGAGGAAGAGACAAGGCTTCCCACCTTCAGATTGTTCAGACCCAGGTAGCAGCCCCCAGTGCCTGCCATTCCACCATACCTGAGTTGGGCATGGGCTCCTGTACTTCCCTAGTCCTCTGAGTATCCTCGCAGAGCCAAATTATGACCTACACTGATGTGATTTTAAAGTACATTGTGTGTGATCTCTGAAGTAAGTTTGCAGGGTGTGAACCAAATCTGAAAGAACAGTTGTTAAAATATGTGTTTTTATCTATAAAAATGGCAATCTGGTTTGGGATGTGAAAAATTAATGTGGTACTAAAAAAACTTATTAAAAATGCATTCTTAACCATAAATGTCATTAAGAGATATGCAAATAAGCCATAGCCAGCAGGTAATACGAAAAGACATTACAAGGGAATTCATCACAGGGCACAAAGCAGAGTGGATAGAGCATCCTGATGTGATTGAAATAAGTCGACTTCCTTATGGACTTCTACTGTAATCTCTCCTGCCTTTCCTACACACACACTTCCCCAGCCAGTCTATGCGAATGTAGACAAGGTCACAAGAGTGGAGAATTCAAGGACAGAAAGATAAGATACCAATCACATCACCTTCCTGCCTCTTATTGGTATGCTTCAACCACACAAGCCCATCAAGCCCTCCCTAACAGGACCTGCAACCCCAAAACCTGAAACAATGCCCAGATTCAGTGAAGATGGTTCAGGGCCATCATTTCTATCCTTCTTGTTGGCACATTTCCCATAGAAATCACAAAATATGCATAGGCTCTTCACTTTTCATTCTATCCCTCATCTCACGCACAAATGATGAAAACGGATAACACACCAACTAGCGCCTATCGTTACTATCTCTTACTTTGGGACAGCAAATTATTTTCTATTTTTAAGTAAAGAAAATTCTATGTAAGTATATAATATCCTTCCTGTATGAGTTTACAAGGGTTTTAAAAATATTTCATCTATAAGATTTAGAATCTGAGATTTCAGAGAGCATCTGGCAAGTCAAAGCATTTACTGCAGCTTTTGCAGGAAGATTTTTGTATCTACTTTTTCATCTCTTTTCTAAAACCAATGACCCACAGATAATCCAGTAACCTAGACAACACCCTGTGCATGAGAGAAAGTAAAAATAAAAAAAAAGATTCATAAGTTTTTAAAATAACCAGCCCACAGAGGAAATTTTTTTCCCCAGGTTGGCAAACACACTGACATCTGAGGGCTTAAGTCTCTGATTATTTTTTTGTTTGTTGTTTCCTATTTAATGTACCGTCGATGTTTGCATTGTCTCCATAAATGCCACAGGTTAATTAAGTATTATCTTTAAGTGTATTTCCTTTTATCAGTTTTAATTGCAGAGGCTTTCAATTTCAAACCAAATTCCCTTTTTGATGAAATCTTTAGAAAGTAAATAGACGCTCCAGATTTAGCTTCTTATTAATATTCACTATCTCATATACTTTCATTGTCTTTTTTTTTTCTTTTCTAAAATTCATTACTTCACCTCTTTCTTGGAATTAAAATTGCTTCATGCTTATATCCATTTCTGCAGTGCAACTATTGGCCTCTTCTCGTTTATATGTATATGGCTTCGGCCAGAGTATAGAGTTAATAAAGGGATGGCATTATATGTTTCTATTTCCTCCGTGTTATATTATTTCTCTTTGCTGATTATTGTGGAGATTTATAGTGAGCTGTCCAAAGTGGCCTCCAATACCGTGCTTCCAATGCCACAGTCACTTAATAAATCAGGTTTAATTATATCAATGTCACATCTGGCATCTCAGCCGCTTCCAGTTCAACAAAGAGAGTCTGTTTTATTCTTTGGAGTTGAGAGCCAGACACCCAAAGTCACCACTTATGCTGTCTTTAACCAGTTGATAGCGATCTTTTTTTTCATCTAAAATAGTTTGGTCAGGGTGCTGGTAATGCAATAAATGCAATATTATCTGAGATAAAGCCAGTATTACTATAGGCATTTACTTGTATTAAGAAAGTGTAAGTCCTTGAGGAATATAGAATAATTCAGGTGTAGCACTACTCAACCATTTGATGACTTAGTCTACTTATTACAAACAGTTGAAGCCAGAATTTTTTGTAAACTTTATTTTTACTTTTCATTCCTCTGTGTTTCAGGAGTCTCCTTACCAAATGGCCTAGCAATCAAATTCACCTACTTAGCCTTCTCAGCTGTGCACAAAGATATATAGGTTTTATTTAATTTTTTGGCTCTTTTATTTAACTTTGTGTTCTGACATACCATTAACTTTCCAGGATATTCCTTTGTGAGCAGCACCTGTTCCTTGCCTAGTTCAATTGTAATTTTCCTTATCTTGTATGACTGATGTCTTTGGCAGATGTCTTTGTCTGACCTGAATACTCTTTAACGCCTGTCAGCCTTCTCCTGCTCCCACTTTATATAATCTCCCTAAACATTCTCAGTTCTCTGCGGTAGTACTTTAGTTCTTTTAGACAAAGATGAAGCATCACTTTCTGTAGGGGCTTTTTGCTCTTCAGAACTTTCTAAAGTTCTGAGTACATTTAAATCCCTTGTCTTTACATCAGTTCTCCCATCACTGTTCTGAGATTTTAAATACTTGCCCTGTGCTGCATGTGTTGGTAAACCCGGATACATTTCATGACACAGTTGCTTAGAGGTGCACTTTTTTCCCAGTAATTTAATTTTAATTTCTGAAACACCCTTTTCCCTTATTTCCAGAGCCGTACAAGTTCCGACTCTGGCCAGAAAAGTTTTCTAGGTCTTTCCAGAACTTTATTGACATTCAGGAAATAAACCATCTTGATACTTGTCACACATATCCCCCCAGTCAACTACGTGGTAAGTGACTGATTCAGACTAACAACTGAATTTCCAGCTGTAAAACACATCCCCTGGTGGTAGAGGAGTAACAGTTTCACGTTTACAGAGGGTTTAGGTTGAACTGCTGAGACCACTGAAATTCTCCATAGAAAAAAAAATTACAGTGAATGACCAAACAAAATGTGCAAGTTATCTTTAAAGTTTCCTTCTTTTAGGAAGTCCCAGTTTATTATGTGTGATATGGATTGTGCATTTCAATTTTTTTTTTCATATTTAAATGATTTGTATTCTTTAGAAACATCAGAGATGAGGAACTGAATTTTAAGTAGTAGTGGTACAGATCTCCATTTAGATCATTTTTCATATAATTTTCCCTTGTGGTAGTTTCCCTCAGGCTAGAGCACGGCAACTTACCGTCCCAGTAACAAAACTTTGGATTAAAAGATTTCCAAGTCCATTACAGAAGTCTTAATGAAAGTGTTTACTTTCAAAGTCAGATCTAGCAATCAAATTCAGTTCCTACTCAGGCTGAAGCCAGTCTTAGAAGTCAGTCAAGGACTGACTTTAGAATAAAAAGCAAATACTCTGTAAGAGGGATTTGCACATTGAAAGTTCAGAATAGTCTTCAGTTTCTCCAGTTACAAGCCCTAGCAAAAAGCTTACTACTCAAGAGCAAATCTCACAGCCTCTCGTGTATTCACAGTGCCTGTGAATATCTTTGAACAACCAGTAAAACGGGCAAGAAAACTTGTTATGGACTCAAAGACATCATTAAAAATAGGCTAAATTGGCTTACTATTCCCACAGGTTAGGCTGACATTTTAAATTGTAATTTGGAAGAATGAAGAAGAGATACCATTGACAGGAAAAGGGATGAGAGGGACTGAAGAAGAAAGAAGTGAGTGAAGTGAAGCTGGAGTAAAAAGGCTGTGAAAGGCAAAACGAGCAGATTTCCCCTTTACCAGTAATCTTCTAACATATAAATCACTGGACTGTTTCTCCTGTAGAGATAATCCTGAATATTTCTTCCTCTGTAAAGGCCATATAAAAATTCAATAAAAACACCTCACAGGCAAACTGTAAATTCTTTTTTTTTTACAGGACACTTTTTTAAATTTTCAGTTTCTGATCCTTTTTATTTTCTGTCAGATGTAAATAGAAACAGAGTGGATCTTAGCTGTTATAAATTCATAGGCTGCAGAGAGCATACTATGATGCTACAGCCTAGTTAAAAGATCTACCCTTGGATATCCCATAGATAACATTCAACTATTCTTGCACTGTTTTCGATACTGCAGCAGAAATAAACTTGCCCTTGTGCATATCCTGAAAAGTTTACCCTATACTTCACAATTAGGTCCTGATGTTGTAAAGAACTGAAGACCCTCTGCAGCCCATGAGAACTGAGGCTTTTCAACACCATGAGGGACTGACATTTTTAATTATCAAAGCTAGAGTCCTTGGGCAACATCATTCCCTAACTCAGAGCTATTATTTCCAGCAGTTCTTCTGATGAAGTCTAAGCAAGCAGCTCTGGAGTCTTCAGCACAGTGGGAGATTTAGAAGTAGTTTCATTGCAAATTATTTCCTACAAGTGAAAAGACACCAATAAACACAAAACCGTGATTTTCGATTTTCAGAAATGACCTAATGAACTGAGACAGTGAAGCTAATGTGCCCCAATTATGTCGGGGAGGAGAGGGGAGGAAGAACAAATGAAAAAACAGAGAGATATCTTAGATTATAAATGGATCTGATTTTACCCTTCTGAACACCCCATTTTAATTCACAGTGAGCTAGCCAGCAACTGAAAACAGACCGTAATTTTACAGACACTGAACTAAAGAGTTTTAAAGGTGCATGGAAGGAGCATGCTTTGGATGCAGCACGGGAACATGACCATAGCAAGTGTTCCTGAAGGGAGTGTCCCTTAAGCAGGAAAAAATACTGTTGCACCCTTTCATTTTTGCATTCCATTTCTCTCACCAACACCTGACTAAGCCCTTCCCTAGAAAGAGAAAAAAAAGGTGAACGTACCATTTGACACCTTCCCATTAAGAGTGTTGCCTCCATTCCTTGTTTTTTCTGTTTAGGTTTTAAACTTAGCAAGGTGGGAATCATTTACTGATTCATATGAATGCAGTACTTAAAAAAGGGTCCTCCTGTTGAAGAACAGTAATAAATTTTTCTCCCTCTCCTTTTCCAAGACAAGAAGTAACAGAATGAGGACCTTTATGTGAAGCACTGGAAAACACTTTTTAACAGTAGGGTAATTTTTTCTTGCCTTTAGGCTCTACTGTAACAAAAGATGATTACTCCTTCCTATCCCAAAGCGTGGACTTCTGCCAGTAGAGACGCACTCCTTGTGTCGCGCCATCCCATAGGAATACAAGTGGAGGAAAGTCTGTGATTTTTTCCTGACTCTGTGCTACCGTGCTGAACTATGCACAGACAGTGCTCTGAGGTAGGAGACCTCATTTTTCACTATTAAAAATGAACCTGACAATTTGAAGAAGTGGTCTGAAATCAATAGGATGCAATTCAGTAAGGACAAGTGAAAGTGCTACATTTATGTAGAAGTAATCAACTGTACAAATAGAAGATGGAAAATGAGTCGGTAGGAAACAGTGTGTGGTCTATGGGGGATCACAAGCGGAACAGAAATAAACAATCTCACTCCCTGCGAAAACTATTGCACAGGCTGTATAGGCAGCACCTTGTGTAAGATTTGCCTGTAGATACTACAGTATTAGCAAGCAGCCAGCATACTGTATGCACCTTTAGGCACTGTGCTTTAAGAGAGATGTGAACTTGCAGCTGTCCAGATAGAACAACAAGGTGGATTAGAGGGCTGGAAAAAGTGATCTGCAAGTAAAGATTGAACAAAATCAGAGTTGTTCAGTCTGGAGAATGAAACTCTTAAGAAGAAATGTCATAACAGACTTCAACAATATCCTGCTGAGCAATTGGAATCAATTGCTCTCCATGTCCATGGGGATTAGAAAAAGAAATAATGGAATGTGGAAACTTTAGATTAGGCATTAGAAAAACTTTCTAACACAAGAGGAGCAAAGTATCAGAACAGATTGCCTGGAAAGACTGTAAAATCCATATCATAGGATTTTTTAAGAATAGGTTCCAGACATGTTTTATCTGATTCTGTGATAGCAGTTGTAATAATAACACCTTATGCTGCTTCTGTGTGTTTTATAACAAAGAACCCCAGGGCGCAGCTCCCCTCTAAGTAAAACATATGGACAGGGAAAACACACACTCCACTTTTTCAAGCAATGAGAACAATGTCTCTAAGTAGTTGAGTCTCCCACTTACTGAGCCATAGGCAAGCCCTGAGAAAAGAACTCTGCTAGTAATTTGGGTCTCAACTCCAGGCTCCCATCAAGCTGTAAAGACTCCATTGAGTGTGCCTTGCCTGATCTGCCTACTGATGTCTACAAAGTAAACATCTACAACTGAACCCATCATAGCAGGCTCCTTTTGTAGTCAATGGAGAGAAGCAGATATGTTTAGGCAGTGAATCACCTGGCTTGTTAAGGTATAAAAACATAAGCTGTATTTCATTGTCTCCTCAGCTTGGAGTGGATGATCCACCAACTAGGAATCTCAGCTTTCTGACTGCTTGCTTTGGACTCAAGATTTGAACCATGGTATTCTGAAGTTACATTGGTGCATATAGAAAAATATGGTTGTATCTTCTCCATCCTGGGTGCTTGGTTAGGGTTATTATTGAGTAAATTCTATATTTTGGAGGAGAAGCAGTAAGCATTTCCCTTCTATATTAATTTTAACATGTTAAGATGGCAGGTCAATTGTAAGATGAACTGCCTGACAAAGGACATGTGATGGTCACAGGAATATGATCCATGGAGCTCTCATGTGATTCGGTAATTTACCACATGGTCCTGAGTGTATAAAGTGGAAAGAATCTCTTCAGATATACTAGATGTGTATTGTATAAAAGTCAATTCTAGTAACAGCTTTCATATTGCCTTTCCCCCAGAAATCAATCTCCTTTCACACTAGATTTGTTTCTCAAATATGAAATCTTTCTCCTGGTCTGCTCCCCAGATTTTTTTTTTTATTACTTCCAAAACATCATCTCTTTAACTTCAAACTGCCTCTCTATCTCTTTTTACCCTCATTCCTAGCACAAGGTCTCACCCTTAACTGTATCAAAGGGCTTTAGAGAAACCCAGCTAAACCTGAGAAAGGGTGGCGGAGCCAATCTTCCTCTTGGGAAAGCAACACAACAATTCAGGAGCTTTATTAGCTGAGCATGCTACCAGAGGTGTTCAGGCTGAGAACAGAGGCCTTTGCCCCCGACCTCCCACAGCACAGGTGAGAGAGGTCGGTCTGCAGCGCAGGTTGGAAGGCTGCCAGGTCAGTGGTGGGCACCAGGCACAGCAGCAGACCAAAGGGGGGTCACTAAGAATTAGCAGTGTTTAATACCAATTCCAGAGAGGTGCCAAGCTGTCGCAGTTTGCTTCTAAACACCTCCTACCTTATGCTGTGTAACAGCAAGTGGAATCTGTTAGAGGGGGTG
Source organism: Zapornia atra (assembly GCA_013400835.1). Taxonomy (NCBI): domain Eukaryota; kingdom Metazoa; phylum Chordata; class Aves; order Gruiformes; family Rallidae; genus Zapornia; species Zapornia atra. The sequence goes on from VZTU01035002.1 coordinate 97,663, forward strand.
ACACATCTGGCCACTGCCCAGCTGTCTAACAGCCAAGGTGAGGTTGCTAATTTGAGACCATCTTACTTCAGGGATTATGAGATTTGGGGAACAGGTGTGTCTATTTTTTTATTTTGCTATTGTCCCGGACTGGGATGGAGTTAGGAAAAGGGAGGGAAGGTTCCTTTTTTATTTCCTTACTATCTCAGGCCCTTCAGGATGTGCAGATGCAGCAACAGGGAATGTCTAATTAGGATTCTGCTGATAGTACCACTCCTTTCAAAAGCACCAGTAAAATCACCAAACTCATTTGGCTTTGTTTTAGTTCTGCAGTTGGAGAATTGCCATTACTGGTCCCTTTGGCCACTTTCTGTCATCTTCTCTGAAAAAAAGTCAACTAGTTCTGTCACTTTGAGGGCTAGTTTGGCAGCTGTCAAGTTCCAGATTATACTTCTTGAGCACTGGCATCTGGATCTGTGACCAGCCCTTTTTCCAGCCTCTGCCCTGGCTTTGTTCCCAGCTGTGCAGGAGCTCTCAGGCTGGTTCAGGGCCAGCCTGCTGCTGGACTCCCTTCACATTCTGATCACTGCTCTCCTTTGAGTCAACCTTGATAAGAGAAAATACGCTTCATAGGAGCAGCCACACTTGCAAACAAACCCAATGGGCTGCATCTTACACTCAAGGCAAGCACAGGCCCAACACTCTTCTAAACACCCATGGGAACTGTTGTCCACCACAATGGGGCTGAGATGTACAAGGCATTGTGCTGCTGAGCCTTTTCTTTAGAAACAAGGCAGAATTTTTATACCTGCCATGTTCTCTGATCCAGTTTCCACAGAAGATATCTGGTATACAGTCACACAAGTGAAAGTGATAAAATTAAGATTCTGATGAATTATCACCCATCAGCAGATACATAGCAAATGACAATGTAAGTACCCTAAGCCCAGATGAGTCAATCGCCATTACATGAATGCAGACCAAAATCACAAACTCATCTTGTTATAAACCACTAGAAAACTCTCTAAAGTCCAGATTTTTCACTTTAAATAGGAGATGGAAACTGACAGGACATAAAGCAATATGAATAAGATCATGACACTCCAAGAAATCCTGCAAAGGACGAAGTTCTGTGTCATATATACAGACTATGGAATTTTAAAAAATAAATGTTCAAAGCAGGTGCCAGGTGCTTCCTAGATAACTGTGTCGAGTTGACACTGGCTGGAGGTGAAATGCCCACCAAAGCCATGCTGTCACTCCCCTTCCTTAGCGGGACAGGGGAGAGAAGCTATAATGAAAGTCTCGTGGGTCAAAATAACAACAGGGGAGATCACTCACCAATTACTTCCACAGGCAAAACAAAGTCCACTTGGGAAAATTAATTGAATTTATTATGAAACAAATCAGACTAATGAGAAGTAAAACCAAATCTTAAAACACTTCCTCCCACCCCCCTTCTTCCTGAGCTTAATTTCACTCCCAATATCTCTGCCCTCTCCTCCCACAGAAGCACAGGGGGACGGGGAATGGGGATGGCAGTCAGTTCATCTCATGTTTCTGCTGCACCTTACTGAGCATGGATTCTCCATGGGGTGACAAGTCCTGCCAGCAAACCTGCTTCAGTGTGGGTTCCTCTCTCCACAGGGCCACAGGTCCTGCCAGGCTCCTGATCCAGTATGGCCTTCCCACGGGGTAAGAGCCTCCTTTGGGCATCCATCTGCTCCAGTGAATATCTGCTCCACTGTTAATCTCCATGGGCTGCAGTGGGATAGCCTGCCTCACCATGGTCTTCTCCACAGGCTGCAGGAAATCTCTGCTCCAGCGCCTGGAGCACCTCCTGTCTCTCCTCCTTCACTGACCTTGGTGTCTGCAGAATTTTTGTTATTCTGATTCCTTTCCCTGGCTGAAATTGTGCTTGGTGGAGTTTTTTTCCCCTTTTTCCCCTTTCTGAACTATGTTATCCCAGAGGCCATTGTCGCTGATGGGCTCAGCCATGGCCAACAGCAAGTTCATCTTGGAGCTGGCTGGTACTGGCTCTATCAGACACAGGGGAATCTTTCAACAGCTTCTCACAGAAGCCATCCTTGTGCCCCCCATTACCAAAACCTTGCCATGCAAACCCAATACAGTCACAAAGCTAAGTCCTCTCTGAGACAAAGATTTCAAATTAATTAACCTTAGTATGCTTTCATGGACTTCGTATTTCATCTGTATGTACAGCATGAAAATACAGGGTTAATGTGCTTTGAGGTAAGTTCAAGTTGCAAAGTGCATACAAAGCCCACCAAAGTCCCCCTATGTCTACAGATTTCCTCTGCCCAGGGCCAATCATGTTCGATTCAAGGCTGGCAGACATTGCTCCCATGCCTCAAGTGCCAGTTCCCAGCTTCACCATCCAAATCCTCTGTCAAAATACAACGTAATAGTCATGAAACAGGGAATGGGAAAGTAGAGGGACAACGACAGACCAAAACAGCCATAAATCTATACCCCTGCATCTGAAGTTTTAATATGCTGTAGATAAACCATTACCTCCCATCAAATTTAATTTCCCAGTCAGGAGTTGTAATTATCTGCTCAGTACCCTTTGATGGCCATACACTGGTCAGATGTGAAGGTCCATTCTCTCAGTGTCATGATCCTGTAGATCAAACTCATCAAATCTCAGTCGCAGACAAGACAGTGTGCCAGTGACCAGGCACAGTCTGATAAGCTGCTCATCAAATTGAGGATAAACGCCATTTGGGTTGTCTGATCCCTTCTGGGACACTCAGGCTAGACCCAACTATGCTTTAGTATCATGGTAACACTGGCCTCAGCTGATAACCACAGAACTCAGATCCAAATGAATGAAAACTTACGGAGCCAAATTGTCAGGTAAACAAACAGTGCTCGGTATTTACTGTGTAAGGATAACATCTTGCGGGGGGGTGTTTGGTGGGTTTTTTTGGTTGGGTTGGTGGGTTTTAACTTACCAGACTAGAATATACTTAGGCAAGTACTGTAAATTTGATCTCATTCCAGAAGATGAAAAGCTGGCACAGATAACCAGCTTCCTGACAGTTCTTTCATTAATAGGAAATCTCCAAACAGGATACTGTTACAGTCTCCACAGCACTCCCTCTTGCATGACCTGTGCAGTGTGCATAGTAAGTAAAAAGACTGTTGAATGAACGTGACTGCATTTTGCCAAACTCTGGTTCATCTAATGTACCTTTGAGAGACTGTAGCTTCAGGCTTCTCTGGCTGAATATCTGGCACCAGAAAGATCACAGATAGCTCCCTGACCCTTGTTTAGGCCTTCGTCAAGCACAGTAAATCTAGATGAATCCACTAGCCCTGTTTAGAAAAATCTTGATTGTAATGTCTCTTGGTCTCTCTGCAAAGCATCATTTACAGTTTACATAAAGCACTGCTACACTTACATGGCTATGCAGTGAAACTGCAGTCAGCAGCACTAGGTCAATTCAAATAGGTGTATTTAGCTTACATGAGGCATCGTTAAAAATAATGACCCTGAGGAGATATTATAGGCATCCCATCCCATCATATCTTTCAGAAATGAATCAAAATCCACCTAAATACCAGTTAAGGTCTTCATTGAGCTCTTCCAACTGGCCAGATGCTCCAGACTCCACTTGTCTGATGGCTACATGACTTCTAGCCTGAATTTACTCATGGGCAATCACATACATTCTTACAGCAATGTTTTCACTTAGCTGAAGAAACTGTTACCTTTGCCCTTGTGTTTATCACTGTTATATTTATACAGAGCAGATATAATTCCTTTCTGGTAGGCTTAAAAAGTCATTTTATAGTCTCCTCTTCAAAAAAGAGCCTGGGCTTTAGGAAAGTCATCTTAGCAGCCTTTATTCTGTACCTGTTTTTTCTTTCTTCCTTGAATATGAATGAACAAAATTCCACATAATTTTCCAGATAAAGTACCAGAAATATCATTTCACATCTCAGTAGAAGTACCTCACCTGACTTGACTCAGGAACATTTGACCTTTTTCATAGCTAAATTGTGTTGGCATTTGTTGGTCAATCTGTGATCATTTGATTCAACCAAGCTTCCTTTCCCTCAGCAATTTCTAAAATATGATTTCCCCAGCTTATAAATTCTTGTTATTAGTTCCTGAATGCAGTCGCTGACTCCTAAAAATGGTCACTTGACTACACTTCCTCTCTGTTTTTCAAATGAAAAGTCAAGCTCGCTGATGGTGTAAGAGCTTTCCAGAAAACCATGCATAGATTCGACTTCCACTCCATAGTAGGACTGGATTACTTCTCTGGATCAAGAACTTTACTGTTCTTTTATTCACATCATCAGCATTTTTTCTTACATGACTAGACAAAACTTTACAAATACACTGTGAGAAAAAAATATTCAATCAGCAAAGACAATTAACTAGTTGATTTGCTTCCAAATGTAGGGACTCTTTCAACTCTTATTAAACAGACAGTCAAACTTCATAGTCTCAACAGCTAATTTTTCAAGCAATTTTGAGTTTTATCTTCAAGCAAAGATATAAATTTTCTTGGAAATGAGAAAACTGAGACAGGAAGCCATGATGAGACTTTGCCTAAACTGGTAACAGTAGTGACTGCAGAGATTACAGCTGTATTTCTTTCTCTGAGGTATGCAACGATAGGCCAACATCGACTTCTCTGACACTACCTTACAGAATAACACGATTAGTAAAACAAAAGGCATTTTAAAATCAAG
>VZTU01035003.1:4604-15360 GCA_013400835.1 Zapornia atra
TTCTCTACTACTGGAGTGGAGAGTGAGTGAATGGCTGGGCAGTTCTTTTAGCTGCCTGCTGGGTTAAACCACAAGATAATATATTCTCCACCAATACACCTGATTCAAAGCCATGCCTCCATATTCCTGAGCAATACGTTTAATCTCCTGGATCACATAAGGGGAACTCCACCTTTGTACGGAGTTTAATTCAGCTGGAATATGTTACACTTAGTCTAACCTCATCTTATTTTTCATCTTCTCTAGGTACTTCTTGTAGGCTCTTATAATTAGAGTCCTTGTACGCTGTGCACATCTAGTACTGCAAGCACTTTGGAGTAGGAATTGGAGGCTTTTAAACTGCATGGTTTATGTTTCTTCTGTTCAGAGAAATATGAAAAAGGTAAGGAAGGAAAAGGCATTGTGTTATTGCAGCCAAAAATGCAATAACACAGTTCATCCTGCTAAAGCATAGTAAAACTGGGAAAGACTTTTGTCATTTTGTAGTTTTTACTACCATGTCTTTAGAAGAGAGATTTCGAAGTGAGCTCTTTATTCTGTCAGAACTGCTTTGTTTGTTGTTTTTTTTTCCTCTTATTTTTAAGTTTCACACTTCTGTATTTATTGGACTTTCTTTTTTTCACTTTTGGTATTGGGTATCTGTTTTAATGAGAATAATTATTTCCTCAGTTTGGACCATATTAGCAGTGTTATAGAAGCCTATTTTCTCTATGTTGCACTGATAATGTCAAATCTTCCTAAAACAAAAAAAATGGAAGGAATACACAAATTATAATAACGAGAAATGCTAAAATATTTTGCTAAGCTATGTCTACAATGTTAAATAAAAGGTGTCCTAGGAACAAAGTCTGACTCTGAGGCTAAATGTCCCTGTTTGGCTTGCAACCATTCCATTAAGAAATACTTGTAAAACAGATTTATTCTGGAGAGTTAGTTGAAGATTTCCTGAAGACATCCAAGGGTTGAGATAACAATGAAGACTTGTGGATAAGTAGGTGGCTGAGTTCTTGAACTCACCCCTTGGATCTCTGTTAATGAGCAGGGCAAAAGTTGGTTTATGGAGTAAAATTATTATTAATTTGAATATTAACATGGAAAAAATGTCTGCTGATGTAGTGAACTTTTGTTTAATAGAGGGATTTTATGTATGACAAAACTGAAAAAAAAAAAAAAAGCTTGAGGGGTTTTTGGGTTTTTTTGTTTGGTTTTGTTTTAAGAAAGGATCTCTGAAAACAATTTTTGTTACTTTTTTCTTTAACATTGTTAGCTGTTCTGCCTAGGTTGTTTGGTATCCCTTCAAGCAAACACACCATGGGAAACTATTTCAGCATGGGGACTGTAGGTACTGAATACCTCCACTGATTTCTTAGAGAGGAATGAAAAACATTACCTGGCAATACAAAGTGTTTCTCCTTTTTTGTACAACTTTCAAATCAAATATGTTTATATACTTTGAAATATTCAGAACAGGTGCAGGCAATGTGTAACTTCTGACACCACAGACACTGCCCGCAGTATGTCCAATAATGGAATATTGGTATATAACTTGCTGCCACTTTTACATGTTTATTAGACTTCAGTATTTTAAGAAAATACAAGTGATGGGCACCAAAAGCAAGCAAAGAAGAAAATTCCTGTTTTTTCTCTGCACCCATACATGCTATCAGTTTACTAAATAAAAATGTACTCTAAAATTTGATTAATATAAAAGCTGGCTTAAAGCTGTGAATCAATTTCTTTAGTGTTAGCATTACAAAACAGTCACATGGCAGTTCTTTCTACAATTAGTGCCCTATATGAGATTAAATGTCACAGAGATGGTACTTCATAGCACTGTGAATTGGGAGTAAATGGAAAGTTACAACCTTTAATTTTGTTTAAAATAGAGGGATCTTTTGTTTCTGTAGTTTATGTGTTTCGGGTTTTAATAAGCCAAAGTCCAAGGTCCAGCTTTAAGCAGTTCAGCTATGAGGTCAGACTAGGTTACTCAAGGCTTTTTTCAGCTGGGTATTTTAAAATGTTGAAGTTTCATTTATATTGTCACAGAATCATGGAATCACAAGGTTGGAAAAGACCTTTAAGATCATCAAGTCCAACTGTTCCTGCCCTGTGCTAAACCATATCCCTAGAGTACTTCATCTACCCTTTTTTAAACACATCCAGGGATGATGACTCAACCACCTCCCCAGGCAGCCTGTTACACATCTACCCTTTTTTAAACACATCCAGGGATGATGACTCAACCACCTCCTTGGGCACCCTGTTACACATCCCAACAACTCTTTCAGTGAAAATTTTTTCTTAACATCTAATCTGAACCTGCCCTGGCACAGCTTTGTGCCATTTCCCCTTGTCCTATCTTCTGTCACTTGGCTGAAGATACCATTGCCCAACAATCTACAACCTCTTTTCAGGTAGCTGTAGGCAGTGATAAGGTCTCCCCTCAGCCTCATCTTCTCCAGGCTAAACATCCCCAGCTCCCTCAGCTGCTCCTCACAGGATTTGCCCTCCAGCCCTTTCACCAGCCTGGTTGCCTTCTCTGGACTTGCTCGAGGACCTCAATGTCCTTCTTATGGTGAGGAGCCCAGAATTGGACACAGTACTCAAGGTGCAGTCTCACCAATGCCTAATACAGGGACACAATCACCTCCCTAGACCTACTGGCCACACTATTTTTGATACAAGCCAGGATACCATTGGCTTTCCTGGCCACCTAGGCACACTGATGACTCATATTCAGCCTGCAGTCAACCAACACCCCCAGGTCCTTCTGTGCCTGACAGCTCTCCAGCCAGTCTCCCCCAAGTCTGTAGCGCTGCATGGGGTTTTTATGTCCCATGTGCAGCACTCTACACTTGGCCTTGTTAAATGTCATCCCATTGGCCTCAGCCCAATGGTCCAGTTTGTTCAGATCCCTCTAAAAAGCCTCCCTACCCTCAGGCAGATCAACACTTCTTCCCAGCTTAATGTCATCTGCAAACTTACTGTGGGAATATTCAGTCCCTTCATCAAGTTCATTGATAAAGATATTGAACAAAACTTGACCCAGGACTGAGCCTTGGGGAACTCCACTCCTGACGGGCCTCAAGCTGGATTTAGCTCCATTTACCACCACCCTTTGGGCCCGCCCATCCAACCAGTTTTTAACCCAGCAGAGGCTCCACCTGTCCAGGCCAGTGGCAGCCAGTTTCTCAGTCAGAATGCTGTGAGAAACTGTCAAAGGCTTTACTGAAGTCCAGGTAGACCATATCAACAGCCTTCCCCTCGTCCATTAAGCGGGTCACCTTGTCATAGAAGGCAATGAGGTTAGTATGACAGGATCTACCCTGTGTAAACCCATGTTGACGAGGCCTGATCCCCTGGCCATCACACATATGCTGCATGATAGCTCCCAAGATGACCCTCTCCATGATCTTCCCTGGGACTGAGGTCAATCTGACAGTTTCCCAGAAGTCAAGTGGGTCATTTTTCAAAATTCTCGTTCATGTACTCATGTATAATGTTTGCTGTGACTATAATCCATTTTCTACCCCAATGTATGGCTCTTACTGTACAAGCTATTCATCAGGTTATCAGCACTTCAAGGTCGTTGGTATATATTGGTATTTATAGCAATAGATACACAAGATTCCTAAATCATTTCAGTCTACAAAACATATCATCTCTTCTCTAGTCTCCAAAGCCAATCAAATTGACCTCTAATGTATTTCTAATCCTAGGATGAGATAAATACCATTGAACCTATTACTGCATTGTGTCTGTAGGGAACCTTAGAGATTTCCTGTTGTGATAGACTGACAGATCACGAATGTATTCAGCTTGCCTAAGTAAAAGGTATCAGACACATGTAATAGTCATTTAAATGGTTCAGAATCCAACATACTAAAGAAGGTTGGGGGGGAGGGGGGGTTTGTGGGTTTTTGTTTGTTGTTTTCTTTTGTTTTCCCATTTAACTTGCCATTTAAGGGAGGTGTTACTCTGTAGGGTCCTCAATTCAGCAGGAATCTTAAGCATGCCTATTCTAATTTTTAAGTGTGAAAGCATTTATATACCCATGTTAGGTATTTTTGTGGTCCCTAGTGTTGCGGTATCTGAAATTGTCCCAGTCTAAAGCAGACTGATCTTTATTATATCATTTTTCATAGGGAACTACTATTTTCTGAATAGCCTGCTGCAGGTCCGTTCAAGTATCCATAAGCTGGGCAGGGGATTGTTAAAAAGATACAGTATGATTAAGGTTCTGTTTACACTGGAAAATAGTGCAGTGTGATAGGAATGGATTGGTAGAGTGTAAACCTTTCAAAGGGTTTTATCTGAGACCAGCTTCATTCAAATAAAAGAATGATTGGAGGCCATTCAGTTTAATCCTAGTTTATTTTTAGCTGAAAGAAATGTAGTTTTCAGGCTCCAAGATCAATCTGCAGTGCAAATCAAAGCCTAGTAGCACAGTCAATGAGAAAATGTGGGAGATTTGCTTCAGAAACTGTGTTCTGATCCAAATTAAAATAAATTGATTTAAAACTCTAATTATATATCTATAAATATAAATCATCCCTGTTGGAGGAAGGAAATGAGGTTTCTTAATGGTCTTACTCCTTGAAGAAGATGCTTAGAGATGACCAATAGAATGCAATGTTTCGCAAAGCCAACCCCAGTGAGTTCCAAGACAGACCTGGCACAAGCCAAGGCCAAGCTAATCAGGAAGAGCGACAGCACCTCTGGCATAACAGCTAAGAGGTTTAAACAAACCCAACACCCTAGGAGCAGCACTCTCAGCCAGAGAGAGGAATGAGAATATTTGAAAGAACTTACTTTCCAGACACTAAGATTGGTGAAGGAGGGGCAGGAAGTGTTCCAGGTACTGGAGCAGAGATTCTCCTGCAGCCTGGAGAAGACCATGTTGAGGCAGATTGCTACTCTGCAGCCCATGAAGGATGATGGTAGAGCAAGTATCCACCTGGAGCCCATAGAGTAGCTCATACTGGAACAGATAGAGGTTTCCAGAGGAGGCGCTGATCCCATGGGAGGTCCTGCTGGAGCAGGATCCTGGCAGGACCTGTAGACCTATTAAGAGAGAAACCCACACTGCAATTTTTTTTCTGATAGGACTTGTGAACTTGTGGGGGACCAACACTGGACCAGTCTGTTGTGGGAGGTCTGCACCTCATGAAAGACACTCACATTGGAGAAGTTGGTGAAGAACTGTACCCCATGGGAAAGATGTTGGAGAAGCTGATGGATGACTGTCTCCCAGGAGAGGGACCCCACAGTGGAGATGGGAAGAGTGTGAGGAGTTGTCTGCTGTCGCAGTTTTGCGTAGCTGGATTCTAATGAAAAAGGAGGAGCTTCAGAGATGGCCTCTGCAAGAAGCAGCCAGAAGATCTCTACAGGCCCCAGAGAGTAAACATCAGCCAATTCAAGGCCAGAGTTGCTGATGACCAAGGCAAAGCCAATCGGCGTCGTAACAGCACTTCTGGGAATCACATATAGGAGGAAAAAAAAAACTCTGCAAGCAGCTGCATTTTGCCACTAAAGAAGGGAGTGAGGAGATGTAAGAAGCCTCTTTGTATATTTTTATTAAGTTTAGATGTTTAACTGGATATTTACAAGCCTGTTTGTTTATTTTATTTTCTGCAGTGTCAAAGCTAAAGTAACTTGCTAATAAATTCCAGTTTGTTTTTTTTTTTTGTTGTTTGTTTGTGTTTGTTGTTTTTTTTTTTCTCCTCACTTTTACACATGCTTCTCTTTCTAAACCTGCAACATCAGCCAGAGCTGAACAATATCTTTGGTGGTACAAAGATTATTTTAGTTAGGTATTTACATACTGGAAATTCACCAAGGCATTTTACAATCTAATCTATGTAATTATTCTCTAATTTCTTCCTGTCTTATTCAGGTCTATGCTACTATTCTACTGTTCAGTCACTATTCGGGTATTATATTCTAAAGATCAGAACATAATATATGATTCAATGACCTTTACTGTATCACCTACACATTCTCATACTTCCTACTTAATTAAGGTACATGTATTTTCTTTTTTCTTCCTCTCATGTTTGTTTTTTCGTTTTGTGTTGTTCTTCACATTTTGGAAGCAAGTTGTGGCTTGTCTTTGAACACAGAAACTTTATTCCCACATGCTTGCTTAGTATTTTAAATGTATTTATTTCCCATAACCTTATTTATATTTTACTATGACCAATTTTTATGTTCAGGCTATTAAAAGATTTTGTGGTAGAGAAAAAAGTTTTTTACCACACTTTCTAACTTTATTTAGCACTAAGGAAATCTGTTTTCTCTTTTGAGTAATTCCTAGCTCTCCTTTTATTTGGATGGAAGCATAGGAATAAGTTGTGTGTAAGTTTGTATAAAAAATAACAGTTAATAAATAGCCACTGTGCATCTCCATGACCACAGTTGTCATTGATAAATATGAAACAAAGTATCAAAGTGTTCAGAAAACAAAATAATAGGAGACTTACCATAAGGGATGATGATAAAAAGTAATTCAAAAACCACAAAGGAACAGTCATGTCACAAAATCAAATTGATATTTATTTACTGGTGTTTTTTATATTTCTATATCCTTGGAATGATTTCTCACATGAGATTTTTAAATATTGCAGTGAGATTTTTCAGTCATTTGGATATTTCCTATTCCACTCTTAAAACTCCATTCCAAACTTCATACCTATAACTTTTTAAATTTATGTTCTTGGGCATACACTTACACAGTGTCTCTCCATTTACTCCTATTTCTACAAGGCATAGCTACAAGGTAAAGCATGTTCCAAAACAAAAGTTAAAGTCATACCATGTTGCGTAGAGGAGGTTTTATTTGTTTTAGCCAGTTCTTTGTATGGTTGTTCTGACATAACGTTCTCTTTTCTATTGTTTTGGTGGCCATAGACATATTATGATTTAGGTTATTCATCACATATTTGCTTATTTATTTTTGATTCTTTGAATTGAGGAGAGTTTTGTCATCTGTTTTCAATGTGGCATTCAACTCTCAAAAGCTGGGATTTTGCACAGTCTAAAATATGTTCCATTTTAATCTAAAAGTAACTCTTACTGAATAGGTCTCCAGACTCCACTGATTGTGCCAATTAGAGAACCATTGACCATTAAAGTGAACTTCAGCAGCTTGTTCATGTCTGAACTGTAAAAACTTGCATTTGGATGTGTAGATCTGGATATCTGGACCAAAATCCCTGTATTGTTTGTTGATGCCTTAGAAAGTTTCATTATATGATGATAGTACCATTTTCTGGGATTCTAATGCTATGAATGAATAAGATAAGGAAGTTGACACAGTAGTGTGTCCATCTTCAAAATAATTAGGTGGAGCATAATGATCTAGTGATGTTCTACTTTGCTCTGGTTTTGAAACTCTTGCTAAACAGTAGATTCCTCTTATGTCCAATCTTTTACATGTGTGAGCAATTTCTAGATGCAATAGTTAGACACCTGTCTTTCATCCCTTTCTTTTCCTTCTTCACCTCATAAGCTTTCCTTATCCTTTCTAGGTAATATTTTTTACACATACTTGTGTAAACATGACAGGTTTTTCCGCAACATATGTCCCATATGTTTGCTTGTGTACTTATGTATGTATAATAAAGTGACAGCTAATAACCAATCTAATTTTCTAACAGTTCTCTCATGTTTATAATAAGTCTTTAAGGCTATACAAAGGCTGAAGCTTCATTCTCTTCTTTCTGTCTTCAGCATAAAGACAAGAATTACAATGTAGTGGATTTTCCAGTGTCTGTTTTTCAGTCCTATCTGTAACAGCAAAGTGAAATGCTGCTTACTGACTTACACTGCTTACAGCTCTGGCCCAGAATTATAAAATAAACGTTTCCTTTCCTCCAAAGATCAAACTGTTTCCACCTCACAAACTATCAGTAGGTATGTATCTGCATGTTATACATTGCTTTGAAGGGTGCAGGAAGAAGAAAAAAAAAAAGATTAGAAAAAAAAAGATTAAAAAAAAAAAGTAAAAAAACCATATCAAAACAACAAAAAATCCCAAAAGAGAAAACCTGCAACCAAACAAATCCAAAACACAAATCACCAAATCTCATAAATCCATCTATTTTTCTCCATTAAAAAAACGGAGATGGGAGAAATGTCAGCTATATTCTATTAATGATCACTCATTCTTGGTTTTGGAAAGTCAAATGTTTTTCTCATATTTATTAATATTATTCAGATCTGTCCTGCAAGATGGGAAGCAGAAGACTTGTGAATACAAAACCGTTTTTCTGCATGCCCTTCATACCCTAGTGAAGAATATATTTTTTATTTTTCATTTAATGTGTGGCAGCATGAAACCTCAGAAACTATGAACCTTATCTTAGCCTCATAACCACCCTTACTACACAGCATACTGTTTGAGAATGTGATTCAACCAGTCAACATTCAGAGTTTAAAGTCCAAGCAGACATAGGAAAAGAGGAAAAAAATACAAGGAAACCAATCCTTAGAAGTCCTTTTGGTTTTTTTGAGGGACATCTACATGAGGAACAGGTCCACAGGAGGGTCAGTAGGACGATCAGAGAGCTGGAGAACCTCTCCTATGAAGACAGGATGAGAGAGTTGGGCTTGTTCAGCTTGGAGAAGGTTCAGGGTAGACCTTATAGTGCCCTCCAGTACCTGAAGGGGATCTACAGGAAAGCTGGGGAGGGATTGTTTATAAGGGCATCTAGTGATAAGAGGGGCAATGTTTTTAAGCTAGAGCAGGGTAGATTTAGATATTAAGAGGTTCTTCACTATGAGGGTTGTAAGATACTGGAACAGGTTGCCCAGAGAGGTGGTGGAGGCCCCATCGCTGGAGACATTCAAGGTCAGTCTTGATGGGGCTCTGGATAACCTGATATAGTGAAAATGCCCCTGCTTACTGCAGGGGATTTGGACTAGATGACCTTTAAAGGTCCTTTCTAATATAATACATTCTATGAGTCTCTCTTTATATATATATTCAGTTATAAGGATCTCTATATTAAAAATATGTATATTGATATGAGCAAAAATTTTCAAACCCAGGTTAGAAATTATTTCTGAATGAAGCAAAATTTTTAACTGAGTGGAAATGAAATTATTTTGTGAGCTGTTTTGGCAACAGAAACACAGTACTTAACGTAAATACTAATAAACCGCTTTACACAGTGAAAGCTATTACTGAGAATGGAAAGGGCCTTCTACTTGTTAGCAACAAAAAGCTTTCTTTAAGTGCTCTTCAGCTATAATAGTTCCATTTGGTCTCAAAAAACCCCAAAAAAACCAAACAAAAAAAAACCCAAACAAAAAACCCCCTTGGTTTACTGTTGAAGAATAAGCAAAACAGAATAATGACACTTTCCAGAAAAGAAAATAAATTGCAAAATAGAAAAAGTCAGTATTTTTTTAATGTGGCTTGAATTTCTCTCAAATTCCATTGTAAAGTCAAATTCCAAAATATAAATGCCTTCATTTTTATCCTTATAAGTCAGTCACTCCAATTTCATGGTGATCAAACATTGTATGTTAAGTGAAAGAAATAAAATGGAAAAAAAATCAAATATGTGGATGAAACCAAAACTTTGTTAGCATTCATTATTTATTGTATGAATATGCATTAGAAAATTAATTAATAAGAGGTAGAAAAAATAGTAGTGAGCAAATCTCACATTTTCTTGAGTTTTCTGTTTTCTTTTTAAGATAATCTCCTTTTGCTTGATGTAATTCTCCTGATGAAATTATATGCAATATTCTATTATTAGAATGAAAAAGTCTTTTAAATTGTTATTGCCATTAATGTTGTCTTACTATTACTGAAATCTTATCTTTTCCATGTAAACAAACAAATGCATATTTCATTTCCCATATTTTTGAATTATGATCACTGAAAGCAAACCTGAAGGCTTTAATAGATATTTAAATATTAATTACCTCCTATAGTTTGACAGGATACTTTTATTTTGGGTGGGGATGGAACAAAACCAAAAAACACCACAAAAAAACCCAAACCCCTGCATATAGAACTGAGTGTTTATACACAAATGAAGTATAAATATGTTGTAAATCAATATTACATTTTAATAAGAATCACTTCTTCAAGTGTTGATTTTAAATATGATTGTGCTAGGGTTTTAATTTGTTGGGTGGTGGTTATTTTTAATAATTAAATAGATAATAAATAAGAAAAATACCATCAAAAAGTATTTGGCATTTGTGACACAATCAAAAGTTGATTTCCTCTCACACATCAGAACTATGATATTCTATTTTTCCCTGATATGTGCTTTCGTTCTTTTTGTAGTTGTTTTCAGGTCAACAAATCACAGAATCACAGTTCATTAGGAGTTGGAAGGGACCTCAAAAGATCATCTAGTCCAATCCCCTTGCCAGAGCAGGATCACCTAGACTAAATTACACAGGAAGGCATCCAGGTGGGGTTTTAATGACCCCAGAGAAGGAGACTCCAC
Source organism: Zapornia atra (assembly GCA_013400835.1). Taxonomy (NCBI): domain Eukaryota; kingdom Metazoa; phylum Chordata; class Aves; order Gruiformes; family Rallidae; genus Zapornia; species Zapornia atra. Next base: position 15,077 of record VZTU01035003.1, read on the forward strand.
AACCTCTCTGGGCAGTCTATTCCACTGCTATGTCACCCTCACAGTTTCTCCTTATATTCCTATGGAACTTCCTACACTCCACCTTTCACCCATTGCCCTTTGTCCTGTTGCTGGCTGTCACCGAGAAGAGCCTGGCTCCATCCTCCTGACTTGCACCCTTTACATATTTATAAACATTAATAAGATTACCCCTCAGTCTCCTCCAAGCTAAGGAGGCCCAGTTCCCTCAGCCTTTCCTCATAAGGAACATGTTCCACTCCCTTAATCATCTTGGTGGCCCTGTG
>VZTU01035003.1:15528-30929 GCA_013400835.1 Zapornia atra
AGAAGGACCTCTCTTGACCCACTAATCATACCCTGTCAAATACACTCCAGAGTGCCATTGGCCTTAGCCATGAGGGCACATTGCTGGCTCATGGCCATCCTGCTGTCCACCAGGACCCCCAGGTTCCCCCCTCCTATGCTGCTCTCCAAAAAGCCAGTTCCCAACCTATACTGGTACCTGGGATAGTTCTTCCGTACACACAAGACTCTACACATGTCCTTGTTAAATCTCATTAAAGGTCTCCCCGCCCAACTCTCCAGCCTGTCTAGGTCTTGCTGAATAGCAGCACAGCCCTCTGGTGTGTTAGCCACCCCTCCCTGTTTTGTGTTGTCAGCAAACTTGCTGACTGTGCACTCTATTCCTTCATCCAGGTCATCAATGAATATATTGAATAGTACAGGTCCCAGTACTGACCTCTGAGGGACTCCACTAGATACAGACTCTGTCCGATTGATCAAAACTCACTGGCTTCATCCCTTTAACCAGCTCTCAATCCACCTCACTACTCGATCTTCCAGACCACACTTCCTTAGTTTAGCCACGAGGATGCTGTGGCAGATGGTATCAAATACTTTACTGAGGTCAAGGTAGACCACATCCACTGTCCCACCATCATCTATCCACCTGGTTATATTCTCATAAAAGTCTATGAGATTAGTCAAACATGACTTCCCCTTGGTAAAACCATGTTGACTGCTCCTGATGACCCACTTATCCTTGATGTGCCTAGAGACAGCACCAAGTATTAGTCTTTCCATCACCTTTCCAGGGATGGAAGCGAGGCTGACCCATCTGTAGTACCCGTGTCTTCCTTCTTGCCCTTTTTGAAGACTGGAGTAACATTTGCTTTCTTCCAGTCCTCGGGCACCTCTTCTGTTTCCCAGGGTTTAGCAAAGATGTTGGATAGTGGCCTAGCAATCATTTCTGCCAGCTCCCTCAGCACCTGGGTGCATCCTGTCAGGACTCATGGATTTATGGATGTCCAGACAGCTGAATTTATCACCTCTTCAACCAGACCCTTCTTGTTAGTAAGCACAGAATCCAGCAGTGCTCTTCTCGTAGTAGTCTCATCCACCATTTGCATTAGGAAGTTATCATCAATGCACTGGAGGAACCACCTGGACTGTGAGCAGCTGGCCGTGCCAGCCTTCCAGCAAGTATCTGGGTAGTTAAAGTCCTCCACAAGAAACAGGGTCTGTGATTGCAAGGCTAAATATCTGGTTCAACTGACCGAAGACACATATGGAAAAGGCCCTGAATAAATGCATTGCCCTGCTTCAACTGTCAAGTCTAGTTTGACACTGGCATTACTGTGGGCATGTCAGTCAGAGGGCTGAATGTTGATGAACAAACTGGGCTTGAATGGATACATTTGTGTGTATCTTCTTGTGTGTCCTACGAGACATGGATCAGACATTGCCTCCACTTCAGGTGCCAGTTTATCCTTCAGGATCACACAAGAATTTCAGCCAGATCTGACCTACTGGTCTGTATCTCTGCCCTGTGCCACTGGAGTTAGATCCACAAGGATTGAACCAGAAGAAAAAAATACTTGATCTAAGTCTGTGATAAGACTTAGGTCAGGAAGTTTCTGACTTAGGTCAGGAACAGACACTGTTCACAGTGCTTGATGATCAAGGTCACCTATGCTGTAAAGAGGCTATCTATAGATGTCAAGCACAGGTGAATTTGGGCTCAGTTTCAAAGTATAACACACATTTGCCCGAAAAATGCAAAAGCCTTGAAGAAGTTGTTAAGCATAATTTTCATATTTTTGCATAATGTGAGTATCACAAACCAGCGGTTTTCAGATGAAAATTAAGTCTAGACCATAAACAAAAGAAAAATGTTCATGCTGCTTAACAAGCATCTTACTCTGAACGATGTGTCCCTCCAGTAGCATTAGATGAGAATTTAAGTAAACTCTTTAATGATAAATCCAAATAATAAAAAAATACATTAATTTTAACTTTATTCATTTAAGTTTATTAAAATATGTATGTAACTTTATTAATTTAAGGTTCAACTGTAAATTAAGATTTCTTAGTGATGTTAGAAGTTGGAAATAAAACTGTTTCCTCTGATTTAAACATTAGGCTAAGGTATGTGCACTTTTTTTTTTATTCCAGATTTATTCACTGCTGAGTAGCTTAACTGTGATAATAAAAGCTGATGCTGAACACTTTTCTAAGTTCAGATAGGTTTGTGGAAAAATAACAATGCAATTAACATATATATGCAAGAAATAAAATGCATAAATACATATTTGCATATGTATCCAAAAAGATTAAATGCACATTTTTACAACGTTCCACATTGAAAATATATTTTAGATAATTTTAAAACTAGATTTCTTAATAATTTAATTAACTGCATACATATAATTATAACTTTGTTTTGTTATTAAACTTATCATTATAATAATCTATAATTTATATAATTTTACCCTGCATTATGTAAAAATCCATTGTAAAAGAGGACTCTGAACTTTTAGTCCCCTTGAAAATATAATTTTAATTAAAAAAAATATAATTATTAAGACAGTAATTCTGAAATACCAACTTCCTATCTCATCCAGATCAATACATTTATGCACTTCAGAAAATATTGCTGCAAGATAAACCAATGAAGAATTAGTCAAAGTAACAAAATTAAATATTTGAATAATTAACAAAAGTATTTTCTGTTAGTGCCCAATTTTTCACTGCTTTTGACTGTACTTATTTTCATTTACCCCTGAAAAATTAGAACAACTGTCTACTTTTACATCATTGTGTGTAGATTTCTCTTAGGCTATGAACTAATGTGGCCAATATCAAAGCTACTAAGATTCCTTCAGTATGTGAAACATTTTAGTTTAAATATAGTATTAGATTAATTAGTTTCTATGGAAACAGTTACCAGTTTATAAAAGATGAAAGACTATTTATTTTCAAAAACACCAGAAACAAACATAGAATAGTGTGAACTTGGCAGATTCAGACAGGATACTTTTGTCAGAAAGATACTGGAGCACCCTTTTTTATCAGAAAGAATGTACATCACAGTCAAGGTAGATGAGTTGACAGGCAAAAGATGCTCAAAGAATAATGGAAGATATGGAACATTTCAAACTTAGAGATTTGTGGTGATGACTGTAAGGCCAACATTTCACAGAACCTAAGTGTCAGATTAGTTTCTTGTTAAACTACAAAAGTAGATTCTCCTCGTAACTGGTAAGACTTTGCGCTCACTATGACAGTCCAATACCTAATAATTATGACTCTAGCAATAAAAATAAAATTCACAAAGGGGAGATTTCTTGAATAAAGTAATTCTTTTGCTTATTTATTTGCTCGTTTGCCACCATTCTCCCTTTCATGTGTTCTGTCCTTTTGTATAGTTCAATGATTTTTCACTTGCTTTCACTTTCCCTAAGAGGAAATTCCAGAAATTATTTTCAGGAAAATCCCCATAGAAAGTAGGAGCTGTTGATCTGAGCCATCAAAGTGAGACGGATTTAGAACTCAGGAGTTACTCTCCTTGAGTAGGTACGTTAAACATTAAGTGATTATTCAAAAAAAATTTACACTACCTTTCACTACACCATGTGTAAAGGAAAATTTCTATACCTATGGGGAACTTCCTGCTCAATTGTGTATTTGAAATTCAATGATGTTGGTGTGACTGGATGAGCATATTGCATTGAGTCTCTCAGGGAATGTAGCTGAGCTGTGTACCTCTCTGTTTGAAGTAATCTGAGATTTACAATTAGGATTTTTCTAAATCTTTTGAGATGGTAGTGCCTTTAAACTTATGTTGCAGTAGCACCATATGCAAAGTACATTTCTGCCCAAAACTTACAGTATTTAAAGACACATGGTTCATAAGAAACTAGACAGTTTTCATCTTTTTAAATTTCTTAGAGGTATTCATTCAAAACCTTATATTCATTGAAAATGAAAAAGACTTTATGTACAAAAAAATGAAGTTGTTCCTTGTTGGTCACAGGTATTTTGAGAAAACTGTTCAAGCAACATAAAGAGTAATCAGTTTATCAAACCTAAAATAATTTCAAGATTAATGTAGCCAAATGTTTTAAATAATTATGGTTTAGTTCTTTTTTGTAGCGTAGATTTATGATTCTTCCACTTGACTTTGGACTTAGGGCTACGACGATGATTAAAGACCTGGAGCGTCTCGCCTACGAGGAAAGGCTTAATGAGCTGGGGCTGTTCAGCCCTGAGAAAAGTAGACTAAGAGGAGATCTTATTAATGCTTATAAACATCTTAAGTGTTGGACACAGGGTGAAATAGCCAGCCTCTTTTCAGTAGTCTGTGGAGACAGAACAAGTGGCAATGGCTTCAAGTTGGAGCACAGGAAGTTCCGCACCAGTATGCGGAAGAGCTTTTTCACAGTAAGGGTGACAGAGCCCTGGCACAGGCTGCCCAGGGGGTTTGTGGAGTTTCCTTCTTTGGAGATATTCAAGACCCGTCTGGACACCTACCTGTGAGATATGTCTTAGGGAGCCTGCTTTGTCAGGGGGGTTGCATTTGATGATTTCTTGAGGTCCCTTCCAAACCCTACAATTCTGTGATTCTTACTTACATTCAAGGGTTGTGATTCTTATTAAATAAATGAAAAAAACTTGTCTTACTGTATTTTGAAATTTCTGTCCTAACTCCTATCGCTTTATAAATAATTTTATGAAATCCTTTTTCTTTCTTTCTTTTTTTTTTAATCTAAAACTGAACTGAATTATTTGTACTTTACATAAGATAAAATCTCTTTCCTTATTTTTTTATTTGAAGCTGTATACTTTCTGTACCTCAGCTGAAGTATCTGGATGTACTATGTATAAATAAGGAATGATGCTGGGCCAACAGCCAGAATTACACATTGAGAAAAGCAGGCTATCAGCTCTTCTTAACCATATCCCATTATTCTCTGACTTGCCATGGAAGTGCTGTGGTATTCACTGTAATTTTCTCCTCTGGTTTGTTATCTAGGTTTATTTTCAGGTAAGACTATGGAATCTTTAGGCAGCTATTTCTCATGTAGCTGTCTTCCATCAGACAAAAATAGTATAATGCTTTCACAGAGGAAGATATGTTCATCTCAAATTAAATTTTAAAAAAAAAAGGAAGCTTAAAATTTTATTAAAAGACCATTTTGAAAGCTAAATATATAGGCTGCATTAAAGCAGATAAACACTTAGCTACTTATTCTACTTGTATGAATCTGGATGTACTATCTGGGATTCCATTCCCTCTAAAAAAATGCAAGAAAAGGGCACTACCTCTTAACCTAGTAACGCTCTTCTGCATAAGTCATGCCGGCACTTACACAGCTGAACTAGATCTGTAGAATACATGACATCTGAGAAGTGAGATTTTTATATCGTTTTATTTAATTTGTTAGTGGATTGTTGTGGTTTTGTGTGGCAAGGTCCTGGTGGAGAAGCGGGGGGCTGCAGGGGTGGCTTCTGCAAGAAGCAGCTAGAAGCTCTCTGCCGGCCGAGGTAGACTCAAGGCCGGAGTCACCGCTGATCAAGTACGTCAGTGATGGTCACAGCGCCACTGGGAATCACATTCAGGAGAGAAAGAAAAAAAACCCGAAACACAAGAGGATGCTTTTTGCCACCAAAGAAGGAAGTGAGAAGATGTAACAAGCTGTGCAGAAACCAAGGCTGGGGATAGGGGGAAAGAGGTGCCTCAGGTGCCAGAGAGAATGATGCCCCAGCAGCCTGTGAAGAAATCCATGGTAGAGTGGGTGTCCCTCTGCAGCTCATGGAAGCGGATAGGGAACAGAGATCCCACCTGCAGCCTGTGGAGAGGCTCCACACTGGAGCAGGTAGAGACATAAAGATGCTGTGACCCACATTGGAGCAAGCCTCTGCCAGCACTTGCAGCCTGTGGAGACAGAGGCCCACACTGGAGCTGGTTTGCTGGGTGGACTTGTGGCTCCATAGAGGACCAGGCTGGAGCAGTCTGACTTGAGAGACTGAGTTACATTGTATGATTTTATGAAGAAATGACCCGTACTGGAGCAGTTGGTGAAGAGCTGAAGCCCCATGGGAAAGGACTTCTATTGTGGAGGTTTGTGGACGACTGTCTTTCATGGATGGGACCCATGCTGGAGCAGGGAAGTGTTTGAGGAATGCCGCCCCCTGCCCCAAGAAAGAAAACAACCGGNCTGCAGCCTGTGGAGAGGCTCCACACTGGAGCAGGTAGAGACATAAAGATGCTGTGACCCACATTGGAGCAAGCCTCTGCCAGCACTTGCAGCCTGTGGAGACAGAGGCCCACACTGGAGCTGGTTTGCTGGGTGGACTTGTGGCTCCATAGAGGACCAGGCTGGAGCAGTCTGACTTGAGAGACTGAGTTACATTGTATGATTTTATGAAGAAATGACCCGTACTGGAGCAGTTGGTGAAGAGCTGAAGCCCCATGGGAAAGGACTTCTATTGTGGAGGTTTGTGGACGACTGTCTTTCATGGATGGGACCCATGCTGGAGCAGGGAAGTGTTTGAGGAATGCCGCCCCCTGCCCCAAGAAAGAAAACAACCGGTGAGGAACTGACCATCTCTGTCTCCCCCTATGGCACCTGGTGGGGAGGAAGGGAGAGAAATCATGATTAAAGTTAAGTCCGCAAAGAGATGAGGGGAGCTTTTTTAAGATTTGATTTTGATGGGAACATTATCCGATTCTGTTTTCACTGGGTGTGTAATATAGTGTAATAAATTAGAGAGGTTTCGGGGGGGGGTTATTCCATTTTGATTCTGTTTTGCCCATGACGCTGATTGCGGAATGATCTCTCTCTGTCCTTATCTCAACTCCTAAACCTCTCAATACATATTTTCTCCCCTGTCCAGCTGAAAAGGGGAGTAATAGAGCGATTTTGGTTGGCATCTGCACTCCATACAGGGTCAAACCACCACATGGATTAATTACTGCAACAAATTCCCTAGATGTGGGAGAAATGCTACTGCCAGAAAAATGCATGTAAAAGAAGGCAGGACTAAAGAGCAGGTTTCTTTTATGTCATATTAGGGAGAGCAGGGAACAACAATGTTAATATATTACATATATTACATATATTTTGGTACATGTATCCTTAAGGATAAATTTTTGTCTTATTAGCTTTGAAAACTGGTAAGTAATTACTTGTAATGATTCCATGGACCAATCCTACCTTCAAGTTCTAGCAATTAGAACTTTCAGCAATTACATGAACCATATTAGTTCATGCTTTAGCTATGTGATTTTTTTTTCTACAAATACAGGATGCAACACTTCAAGCTAACCACATGTAGAAGGAATTTCATGGAAACAAAGAAGAATGATGGTCATAGACAACTGATTAAAATAAGCAGAAAAAATGTTCAACAAGGGGAGTAAGCACGGCTTTAACCTTTCAGGTTTTATTTTTAAAAACAACAAAAAGTAATTCAGACATTTTTCTCCCTTCTACCCTCTTTCTGTCACTCAGATAGGGGATGTTCTACTCATGCATTCAGAGTTTTTGGTCAGTTGGGGTTTTGGTTTTTTTTTTTCTTCACAAGTCACTTTTTAAATTGAAGAAAAACTATAGAAACCTGACATTTTCGTAAGACCAGTGAAATTTTTTTTGCGATATGACAGAAATCAAAACTGAGGTACAGTAAAAATCACAATTCCTCAAATGAATAGGGTTACAGCAGCCTCAAGATCATTACTCATTGGAAATTCTAACTTTGTGTGTGTACTCTTCTCCTACAAACATTCATTCTTTGGTGAAAAAAATAGGTTGACTCATCCCTAATTCTCATACATATTAGGATGTTTCTCTTTAAAGGAAGAGTATTTTCTATCTTCTTCATGAACAAAGGTTTCAGCCTCTGCAGACTGCAACTGTTTTCATCAGCTGCTCATCTCTGGGTCAGAGCACTGCATTCCTATCTCTGGCTACAGACATAACAGAGGCTAAAAAATCTGAATATTTTTTAAAGCACTGGATATTTGCTGTATTTAAGAAGGTCTTAACAGATAGAACTGTGAGTTTTCTTAAGAAGCTGTGATTCATCACATCTCACATCAGCTGCACATTTTCATTGTATGATTTGTGTGTACTTTCTTCACGAGAAAACTGAGGTACTCCTAGCTCTTAGGCTGTAAGGAAAGGTAAATGTTGATTTTGTTATTTTGAAATAAAATAGTAATCCAATGGTGAGATTAATTTTGGAATAAGGCTCTTACAGTTAGGTTCCTAGAGTACTTGCATGTAAACTAAGTGTATATTTATTATTTCCCTAGAGGTGTTCAAGGCCAGGTTGGATGGGGCCCTGGGTAGATCCAGGCCTGGAGGTTGGTGGCCCTGCCTGTGGCAGGGAGGTTGAAACTCTATGATCCTTCGGGTCCCTTCCAACCCATACCATTATATGATTATATGATTATTATAGTCACTGTAGATTTAGTAAATACAGTTGTTGCATCAAAAAAGTAATTTCACCTGAAAGTTTAAAGCTGGACTCTGTTGCTCCTGTATAGGATATAGTTTGAGATGTTATTGGCCACCTTACCTGTCGGCAAGGAATGCCACTACAGAAACAGTAAGTTCTATAGTTGACTGCTAGACTGAATTAGACTGGAGTTTCCCAGAGCCAGGGAAACCAAAGAAAGAGTGAAGACAGATGACAAGAGCTATCAACTCTCACCAGAGAGGCTGACATGTCTTCGGCATTGCCAGTAGCTGTTGAACAGACAGCACAGCAGAGCACAAGCAATCCAGGAGGTTCCTGGAATGCACTGATGACAACTTCCAGCTCTGTGTGACAGAGTAGCCAACAAGCAAAGGTGCCATCCTGGTCCTTGTTCTCACAAAGAAGAGGGGATTGGGTGGGAATGTGAAGCTCAAGGGCATCCTTAGCTACACTGCAAATGAAATGGTGGAGTTCAAGATCCTTAGGGCAGTGAGGAGGGTGCACAGCAAGCTTGTCCTGCTTGCTACCTTGGATGTTGGGAGTGCAGGCTTTGGCCTCTCCAGGGACCTTCTTGGTAGGGTACCATGACATAAAGCCCTTGAGAGAAGAGAGGCCCAAGATAGCTGGATAATATTCAAGGATCACCTTCTCCAAGCTTGGGAGCAATGCATCCCAAAGAAGAAGTCAGGCAAAAATGCCCGGAGACCTGCACGGATGAAGAAGGAGCACCTGGGTGGACTCAAATGCAAAAAGGAAGCTTAGAGCAGGTGGAAGCAAGGGCAGGTAGCCTGCAAGGAATACAGAGAAATAATCTGAGCAGCTTGGGATCAGGTTAGGAAAGCTAAAGCTTTGATAGAATTAAATCTGGTCAAGGATGTCAAGGATGTCAGGGGCAACAAGAATAAATATAGAATATGTACATAATATAGAATTTCTATGTTCTATCAATATGTCAGCAATAGCTGGAAGACTTTTCTTGTAACAGTTTGTTATTGAATAAGATCCTTTAATAAAAAGCAAACTAACAAAATTTTTATTTTGGCTAAAAAAGCCCTTTTGTCATTGGCTAGAATTAACTTTGGCATCTGTAAACCTCGACTGTACTGGGCAGATGGTAGCACAACAGTACAGGATAGGATGCCAAGTCTACTGTGAAGGGACACCAGCTTTTGCTTCATGTTATGTGATCACCTCACCCTGCGATGCTGTGGAGATTTGTCCATGTGGAATGGTCTCTGCATCTGCGGTTCCTTGAATCACATGTTGGAATTCACTGCAGCCAAGAAACAACTTTTATTGAGGGCAGATAAATCTTGAGGGCTTGGGGACTCAGAGGATTTCTCTTTCCCAGCCCACTACCTTAAGATTTAAATTGGGTGCACTTTAAGGCACAGCAGGTTACTGGATCACAGCACAATGGATGCATATGGTTTTGGCCTGGTTTTGTCTAGGGCAATATTAATTTTCACAAGGAGCCAGCACATGTGAGCCGAGCTGGCCACAGGTGTTTTCCACACCATGTGACATCACCCTTCCCCCATAAAAGGAGTCAGGCAGGGATGGGTCCATGTGGCTCCAGGAAGGTCTTAGTGTGGGCGTAGTGTCCGGTCAGTCGTCAGGTTGGTAAGTGCTTTGTGTTATAATTGTTCATGCATTCTGTCACAGGTTCTGTTGTTTTTGTTGTTCCCCAGTCCTGGGACTGTGTCAATAACTGTCCTTATCCAACACCATGGTTTGCTTTTGTCTGTTTCTCCTCCCTATGGGAGGGGTGACCGAGTGGTGTGTGGTGCTCAGCCGCTGCCTGGGGCTGAACCACAAAAGATTCTGGACTCCTAGGTGCAGTCAGTTGTGAGGCTGAAGTTTTATTTCTGATAAGCACACATATGCATGCATGACAGCAGTCATGGCAAGTCCCACAAATACCACAGAGAACACCACCTTTACCAGTACCCACGTAAACAGAGATAGTACTCATATAGACATGAACAATGGGGACTAATGTGGGGCTCACTTTTAGGTTGCTCAGGATGGATCACCCTCATCTTCCTGATTCACAAGCACATCCACATCCATAGATCCCCCAGATACTAGGACAACTTTATTCCTGTCCAATCTCTATGTGCACAGGCCCCTTACTCAGTCACTATCTCTCACCATGTCAAGTTTGCTAGTGGTGACACATACAAGTTTGTGTCTATCCTGTGACTGGCTTCCAGACTGTGGTATCCTCCAGTTCCCATAGACCCTGTTTTCCTTCAGGGCAGCTGGACCCTTTGTTGGGGGTTCTACCTCTCTCTCTTCCCATATGTTAGTAATTGTAGGGATTATCCTACTTGCTGGATAATCGAACTTGAAGTTTGCTAACTGTTATACACACATGCTCAGAGCAGGAAGCTCAGCCATACAGAAAAACAGTTAAAATTATTAAATGAGAAGACAGGACAGATTGTGTCAAACATACAGCTCTGTGAAACAGGTGTACTGATCAGACTGCTTACAATCAACCAATTCCTTTTAACCCTTTTCCCTCTGTTTTCTTATGGTTGTTCTTCCCTGTTCCACCTTAATGGTTCCTTTTCCCTGTCTTTGGTCCTTACCTGAGATATTCCATTTTAAGTTTTGAGCAGAACCAAAATTCATTTATTCACTGTGTTTCATAGTAAATCATATAGCCCTTTATGCAGTAATCCCATTTATTTTGCATGGTATTTCAAAGACAGTCTTTCTTTCCTTTACCCTTTGGTGAGCTTCACACCAGGGATAATGGTCTAATCATTGTCCTTTGATGGTTTTAGGAGTAGCTGATTCACTTCCTAGTGTTCATGGTCTGTCATTGTTTGTCTGATCCTAGCTGGGGCTCTGTGTTTAACTGGATTAGCTTTTAGTCACAGAACCTCACATTCCATATAGGGAGCCAAGTTACACTGAAGTGAAACCAGACTTCATGTTACAGCAATGCCTCACCATGAGACACTGTGGAGATTCCCTTGTCTAAAATGATTTGTGGCTGTCATGCCTTCAATCACAAGTTGAAATTCACACCATACAAGAAACAAGAAAGTTATCATGGTGAACAAAGATTAGCATGTTCTGTGATAATAAATTTTACCAAGGAAGGTTTACAGCAGAAACCATCTACAATGAATCCACAGATCCACAGCTTCATAGGTTCATAGGGGTCGGAAGGGACCTCTCAAGGTCACCTAGTCCAACCCCCCTAATAGAGCAGGATCACCTAGAACACATTGTAAAGGATTGCATCCAGAAGGGTCTTGAATAACTCCAGAGAAGGAGACTCCACAACCTCCCTGGGCAGCCTGTGCCAGCACCTCACCACTCTCTCTGTAAAAAAAAAAATTCCCCCTAATATCTAATCTAAACCTTCACCCCTTTAGCTTTAATCCATTCCCCCTTGTCCTGCCATTGTCTACCCTTTTAAAAAGTTGATTCCCCTCCTGTTTGTATGCTCCCTTCAGGTACTGGAAGGCTGCAATGAGGTCCCCCCGCAGCCTTCTCTTCTCTAGGCTGAACAAGCCCAGCTCCCCGGGCCTCTCTTTGTAGGGGAGGTGCTCCAGCCCTCTAATCATCTTTATGGCCCTCCTCTGAACACTCTCCAACAGTTCCACATCTTTCTTGTATTGATGCAGGACTCCAGATGGGGCCTCACGAGGGCAGAGTAGAGAGGGACAATTGCCTCCCTGTCCCTGCTGGCCACTCATCTTCTGATGGAGCCCAGGATACCAGTGGCATTCCGAGCTACAAGAGCACACTGCTGGCTCATGTTAATTTTCTCATCCACCAGAAACCCCAGGTCCTTCTCAGCAGGGCTACTCTCAAGGAGCTCTTCTCCCAGTCTGTATATATGTCTGTGATTCCTCCAGCCCAGGTGCAAAACCTTACACTTTGCTGTGCTGAACCTTAGATCTTGCTTTCTCACTCCCGACAGCTCTCCTGGTGTCACGCTGGGAACCATAAGAGCAAGGGTGTGGCAGAAGATACCCAGTTCCTGACAGCCCTCTTCTGCATCACCCAGAACATAACAAGCAACTGTCACTGTCACTTCAACTCACAATCTGCCAATCTAGGGGGTTTTTGGGAGTCTGAAAATGTACAGTGATTGACAGATAGCTTAAAGTCAAGGTATTTCTCAATTATTATAATTAACTCCCTTATGTCATAGGGTTAGGGAAAGTTCAAATGCTAACACTGCTGCCAGCAAGGCCCAGCTGCCACGGCACATGGACTTCCTATCAGACATGGAGGCACTATGCAAGTTTGAGATTGCTAAAACTTATCATGGCATCTTTTAGGGATGTTTATATAATTCAGTTACATAATGTATATTTTTCTATATCATATACTATATAGTTTATTTAACAATACAAAACGTATATCTTTATACATGCTGTTTACAAATATCAGTTATACAAATTATATAGATGTCTGGTTTAAAATACTTCTATAATAACTATCATGCATTATAATGATTAGGCATTACACTTGTGATATAGTAATCTCTTTATATGGAGTTGGCTGCATGTGGGCAGCTGCATATATGTGAGGTAATGGCTAACACAATTTGTGGATCCCAGTGTGTTTGAGGTACATGGATTGTTTAAGAAGGAGCTTGAAGTGGATTTCTTATAAAAACTATTAACATAAAAAGTAGATTACTAAAAACTGTGGGGTTTGTAGCATGAAGTTAATAGATCTGATGTCACAGTGTCAGGTAATTTGCTGGAGGTGTTGCTTTATTTGCATAGGAAGAACTGACAGAACCATTTTTCTAGCACTCATCTCCTCATGACAACTGCTCAGGAAAATCGCTATTTCTATTATTAACTGGAGGTGACAGTGCTAGCAGTATGTACTTCTGTAATAACCTTTACCGAAGCAAATGTTTTGAGTGTGTTTTTCTCTTTGAATCAGCTGTATGTTTTTCTCTTCCATGTGATATGCTAACAATAGGAAAGGCCCAATTTGACTCTTATTGGTTAAAACTATAAAAAGATGTTGTTTGTTCATAGCATTTCTGATAGCAGAAATTTATGCAGAAAAATGCTGAATAGAAAAGCATATGTGTAATAAATAAAACTGAAGTAATTTAATAGAAAATTTATTTTTCCATACAGATAAAAAGATATAAACTCTTCTAATTCAAAATAATTATTCTATAAGGGTAATGCATCTTTTTCATTTTATATTTTTTTAATGAAAATGTGCACCAATTTCCCCTATTTTGAACCAGCTAGAAAATCTTACACACTGCCTCATTTTAAGAGTGTGACAGAAAATATTATTGATATGATAGTTTTGAAGGTGCTTGACATTTCAATGGCATCACAGCACAAGCTATATTTCTTTGAAATATTCTCTCTTCATCAGGACCCTATACTTCTTTGGGAGGGAAGTTCCAAATCATTGGGGGTGAGAAGGCCACCATATAACTGCCCATATTCTCCCATATGCCATACCCGTCCTCAATATCTACCCTTGGGGCAGTTCCCTGGGAGGTATTCTTAAAATAATTTTTCAGAACTGTAACCAAGACTTTGGACATATTCAGGAGACATAGCAATAAGGACGTGCTGGCTTGAACGTCCACAGCCACATGACCATACAAAAAGTCACATTGTGACCAGCAACTGTTTCAATAATATTATAACTACTTACCAAAATGGTTTTTTGATGGCGTCATCGGATCTGCCATTATTTTAACCCTTTGAGCCCCACATTGGGTACCAAAATAGAACATTAAGCCATTGCCTGTAACACTTTGAACTCTGCTGTACAGCCAAATCCTTATCCATCTTCCAATCCATCCATAAAAAAAAGTACCTCCTCAATTTAGAGGTAAAAATGTTGTAGACAACTGTATCAAATGCCATACAGAAGTCTAGGTAGATGACATCTGTAGGTCTCCCCTTGTCCACTGATGCAGTCACTCCATCATAGAAGGCCACCAGTTCGATCAGGCATGACTTGCCCTTGGTGAAGCCTTGGCTGTCTCAAATCACCTTCCATATGTCTTCCATATGCCTTGACATGTTTTCCAGGAGGATCTTCCGTGATCTTATTGGCACAGATCTGAAGCTGACAGGTCTGTATTTCCCACAGTCCTCCTTTTTACTCTTTTGAAAAATCTGGTGATACCCAGATCAAGCTTTCAATCAAAGCTTCCAACAGTCAAAATCTAAATAGACCAAATCTCTAAATAGTTAGGTAGCAATGTTCAAGACATCAATTCCTTCTACTTTGGTTTCTTTTATGAAACACATTCACAGGACTGTAATTCATGTCCACAAGTTTTATTTCTAAAATATTCCAAGCCATTTTTCTTGCAACAAACTTTTTTTTTCTTTTTCAGTAATAAGAAATGTTAAATCTTAACTAAAAAAGAGATGAAGCATTAATATTCTGTTCCCCTCTGCATTTAAATAAAACGATTAATTCTCAATGTCTATCTCAAACTTCTTTTTGCGGGGTTTATTTTGAAATATTAACACCTATGGGCATCAGCATATATACAGAACTTATAAGGGAGACACTGATGAGAAATATTACCAAGTTAAATATTTCAGTGATTCATCCTGCAACATAGAGATTATGTAATTCATCAAGATTAAATATTATTTTAGAGGATTGGATGTTATGAGCATGTGAAAAACATGTCATATCTGCTTTCAGTTTGCACATCAAATTTCTAGTAGCTGATTGTGTGACTTCTATAATGTGATAAAATACTAATGGCAAATGCTATTTTCTTATTTTTTGTCTCCATTCTGATTTCATTAGCTCACTAAAGTTAATAGAGTGCTCGTAAATTTGAAGTCTTGACTTCATACCTGTTCAACTGAAAAACAACTAATAGTAGGGGCTTAATTAGATGTGAAAAGCCTAAATCCTATCAGTTGAACTGATACCTTGTGTTTTGGGTTTGCATGGTGTTGCAGTTTGGTG
>VZTU01035005.1:0-45817 GCA_013400835.1 Zapornia atra
ATTCCACCAACTTGGGATCCAGACGAAAGATTACCCAAGAGAAAAGGAGGATGAGCTATCGGAGCAAGGCAAAAATTACAATTTTCAGTTATCTTCCAAGTCTCATTCAGATCCCCAGATTTCCAGGGAAGACAAGAAAATTGAGAGGACAGCCACAGATGCTGAAGCCATTATGTCTGAACTGATTGAGTCTCAAAAACACATAACGGAGGCCATACAGATCAGAAAGCAAAGCTCTTGTGAATCAGAAGCATCAGCTGCCATTTGGGATGACAAGAATGAAAGTAATGCAAAGCAAATCCCAAAGAAAGGAAAGAAGCAAAAAAGTCATAAGCTGGCAAAGCAAGGTCGACCTAACAAGGTTAAAGAAAAGTCTGTTTTGGCCCTGTGTGAGGCAGAGAAAAAGGTAGATTTCCCAGAACTGCTTGTTAAGGCTCATCAGAGTGCATACGCCTACCTAAATCCCAACCTCTCCAAGTATGAAACTATAATTCATATGGCCAACCAAGCTATCCAAACTCAGCTTTTCCTGCAGCAGATGGTAAGCTTTCTCATGCTTCGCTTTGATGAAATCAACCAGCTCTTGGAAGAAATCACCAGTGATGGGGAAAATCTTCTCAGAGATGTAGGTGGGAATCTGGCATGGCCAGCAGAAAAGGGTGATTTGAAGGAACACCCTGACCTTCTGCAACAATTACTGCAGTACACAGTCAATAAAATGCAGTTCCTGAGTGGGACACTGGCCTCCCTCACTTCTGACGCGCTGCAGGAGACATGCAGCTACCTCCAGTCTGCTGCAAGCAACTTGGAAGGAAAACTGAAAGTAAAGCAAAGATTTGATGAGCGCCTGCTATGGACAGTAAGGATGCTTGAAGCCTCAACAGTGGGACCCTCTCAGTCCCACAGTGATGACAGGACTCTCTATTCTGAGGACAGTGGCATTGGTGTGGACAATGAATCCCTCAAAGAGTTCAGTGCTCTCAGCCAGCATGGGGAACAAGCAAGCTGTGATTCCCGTGCACATGGACATCCATCTGAAAAGCAGACCAGAACAGCGGAGCACGTACGTGATGGCACAGTGTCACCCAACACAGCTACATCCCATGACTGTGCGCTGGAAAGGCATTTTAAAGATATATTTTATTCACCTGTGCAGTGTACGGATGTGGCTTCTTGCCAGGGTGGAATACCAGAAGGCGTTTCTACCATGCCCAAACATGCAAGCTCAAGCAAAACCCGTTCCTGTAACTCCTTCCAGTTTGACTCTACTCAGAAAGGTCAACATTTCAAAATCTGTGAATCAACAGATTTTCCTTCTGATGATGATGATGACGATGATGATGGAGGGAGCACCATGGGGGAGGATGATGACAACACGAGTATATCAGAAATGGGGAAGGATGGTCTGCCAAGGAGGCCTCTGTCTTCACCTGCAGTCACTGATAACGCGCAAAGGCAGTCCATCAAGAGGACAGAGAATGCAGAGACAGAGGAAATTATTCTGAAGATGAAAGATGCCATCAGTGAAAAAATCAAGTTCGTCCCAGCTAAATCTGGGCGTAAAGAATGGATAGAGGATGAGAGTGGAAGAGCAGTCCTAACAACAAGGCCCAGCACAGCAACAGGAAGCCAGAAAACCTCTGGGAAACAACGACGGTCCAGGTCAGAGGAGTCCCTCAGAAGCCAGGCAGAGGACCCGACCCTCCTAGAGCTTCAGAGAACTCAAAAAGACCTCAGCAAAAGGCTGGAAATGTTTTATGGAAAGAAAGATATAGATAGCAACCCAGAGCCTTGGAAATCAAGACCAGCGCCTTATTTGCAGGATGAGCAAATAACATCTAGGTCCTCTAGCAAACTGAAGGCGTGCCTCTCAAAAAATTTCAGCATCTTGCCTAACCAGGATAAAGTTCCTTTGTTCATGGTTGATCAAAGTCCTGCCCAGAAGCCAGATGACAAAAGAGGCAGGAAGCCTTTAAGAGCTACTGTGCCCACCCAGGAGACATCGGGAGGCAAAGAAAAGGAGCCTCCTGGGGCACAAATGCTCAGTGGCAGTAGCTGTGCACCTCGACAGTCTGTCAAAAAGCTCATTGAAACATTCAGTCCTACTGATGATCTTGTAAAAGCTGCACCTTTAAGATCTTTAGGACCCGTAAAGTGCGTCAGAAAATTTGGGCTTCCGGTCATCCCACCCACAGGTCCCTTTCAGAGAGGTCTGGCACCTTTAAATCTTAAGCATCGTATTTCACCAGTAGAAGACACAAGCCTTTCAAACACCAATGGGATTTCTTCTAGCTTTCCAAATGCACTTCCTCCTGCACTAGCTGCAGAATTAAGCAAGCATGAGACAAAGGAAGAAACTGATGAAGACACTGAGAACCTGCCACCACCACCACCTGAAATGTTAATGAACACTTCTTTTGACTTATCTGAGCCTGAAGAAACTGCAAGAATAGAAGGAAACTCTTCAGAAGATGCCAAAACCCCCACAAAAACAGAATTACATGCTACTAAGAGATCACAAGTTTCCCCCAAAATGAAAGCCTCCCTTCAGTCCATTGACTTACTGCCAAGTAAAAATATCAGTGGCCCCAGTGCAATCACTAATAAAGGTCTAAGGAGTACTGGAGCAGAGGATGAGAAACTCCAGAGGTACTCTCTGGAGCTGAACCCTACCAATGTGCACATCCCAAGCCAGGAGGAGATCCTGGCAACCCAGAGAAAA
Source organism: Zapornia atra (assembly GCA_013400835.1). Classification (NCBI taxonomy): domain Eukaryota; kingdom Metazoa; phylum Chordata; class Aves; order Gruiformes; family Rallidae; genus Zapornia; species Zapornia atra. The sequence goes on from VZTU01035005.1 coordinate 2,723, forward strand.
GAGGCTGCAGATTTGTACAAGCAAACCCATAAAATTATTCCTCTTCAAAATCCCAGTGGGGTTTCAAAATCACACAGCACCAGCTCAGAGAGCAAAGACCCCAGTTCACCTGCGCCTCCAGCTCAGTACCAGAAGCACAGTTCTCCTGATTCACTCAGGAGAAATGAAAAAGGCTCAGCGTTTGCCAGGAGGGTCTCTCCAACAAGAACTCCTTCCCCACCAACCGAGAAACGGCTTTTCAGCTCCCCAACACACCACAGACGCTCTTTCCAGGCTTTTAGCAACCCACAACTGAGCTCGCCCACTATGCAGAGGAAACCCAGTCCACCAACAAGCCCCAGGGTGCCCAGCCCACCCTTGCAGAAGAAGCTGCCCTCTCCGCCACCCCAGCGAAAACCATTCAGCCCTCCCACAGGGCACAAGCAAAGCTCGCTGATGTCACACCGGCTGCTGGGCTCCCCAGCTTACCGACAAGAGGCAAGCCCCCCTCCATTCCCCACTGCCCCCTCCCCACCAACCTCCCCATCCCGCTCCTACAAGGGGCCAAAAGCTGGGCTGGATGCTGGGGATGAGCACCAGCTGTCCTCCTCCAAGAGGAGCAGCAATATCCATTCAATATTTTGCCCTGCCACCTCTTCCTTATTCGAAGCCAGGCCTCCCCCAGTACCCATGAAATCTGCTGCAGAGGTGACCACCCAGCCTGAAGCCTCACCACTTTCCCAAAAGAGCAGCCTGCTTTACCGGCAGACCGGAGACCGGACCAGAAAGCTGTCCCTGAGCGCTGCCAATCCTCAGCCATTCGTGAGGAGAAGTTTCTCTGACCGCAGACCAGGGGTCCAGTTTCGTCTTCCAGCTCCCGTAACAGCCAGCAGTGAACCCGCTCTTAACCAAACAAGGTAGGAAACTTTCCACTTTGGGCTGGGAAAGCAGAAGTATAGCACTGCACTGGCTCTCTAAACTCCTGGTGGGAATTTAATGTCCTTAAGAGATTTCCCAGAAAAGTGCCCTGTTTAAGTACAGAACAGATGGCTGGGCCAAAACATTCTAGTTGGACTAGATGATCATTTTAGGTCCCTTCCAACTGCATTATTCTTTTCTCTGTTCTATTGTCTTGCCCCAGATTTCAGCAGAGCACCAGCCTGAATAAAGGGAAGGGTTAACTTTCCATGGCTTCTCAAGGTTTACACTGTGCTGTGACAGGCACCCAGGGAAAATTCAGTGTTGGTTTCATGGCACAGAACTTCCCTTATTTGCCTAGGAGCTATGGACACCCACATTCAATTCTTAAAAGCATTGAGGTTATAAGCATCTGTAAGTAACCATGAGAAGGTAGGCTTGGACTGAGAGGAAGGATATGGTCCCTCACGTCAGCCTCTAAGCCAGTAAACTGTTCAGCTGAAATCTGTATTAGAACGTTTTGGATCAGCTGACAAGAATGATGGACAGATGTTATGTAGGCAGGATCCGTATGGACATAATTGAAATTTTGAGCTTCTTGTGTAGGCTTTCAGATCTAGGTGCTGATTTCAAATCTGAATGGTCCACAGTCCAATCCCAGTTTTCAAAATGGAAAAACCTCCCAAGGCTACTAGAGATTCACTGCTCTGAAAAAGTCAGTTTAATGAAACTGAACCATCAACACACACCAATTCCATCTTAGCAACCATTGGTGGCCTTTTAAAAAAACAATATCTGGGCTTAGCTCTTAATATTCTCTATCACTTAAAAAAAATAAATCACAAAACCAGAGAGAAAAGAGAAATGGGTATTTGGGGATACTCAAAGATCAGTGTAACAGCCTGGAAGTACAAAGTGTGGTTGTTATTCTAGTTTCTTAGCATCTTAGGATGTTTAAATCCATTAAGCTCTAAGCTACGCAAGAGGATTAAGACCCTTCTCAGGTAACCTTCCCTCACGTGAGGAGTATTACTACTCTTGACACAAAACAGCTGAAATAACCTGAATTGTCCCCATGAGTAGGGATTGCAAGGCCAAACCTAACAGGAGAGATGCACGTAGGGCAAACCAACGAAGGCTGCTGGTTGGTGGAAAAGGCTCTGTGAAACCACCAGCAGAGAAATGAGCACCACAGCTGGGCCTCAGCAACGGGATGGATACGCTTTCCTCCCTAACAGTGTTCCCATATTCTCATCCGCTATGGTCTTAGCTTAGGCTGTATCTCCTGTGCTGTCAGTTCTCATAAGGACTTGGTGATTAGAGTGGAGCGTGGGAGCTAAGCCCATTGCAGACAATGGAAATACTGAGAAGCAGAAAAATAGATCCCATTAGGCATTAACTGTATGGTATTTCTGCTGGGAAAAGACTTTAACGAGTCAGAAATAAATCCATGGAGAGTTAGCCATTTCTGCTTCAAATTGTTGTTTAGTTGGAACCTGATGTTTTCACCAAAGAGCTATTTAGCATGAGATTCAGACATTTGAAGACTTCTTAGAAGTTCTGCACATGGTTGCTGGTGTTTCTGTTGTTAGGTACTGTGTGAAGTCAGCTCTGCCTGCCTCAGCGCCTCCTAGCAGAAAGGAATGTTTTTGGCAGAGACTTTATGTCAAACCTTGGAAGACAAAAGCCCCAGTAGTTTTATGGATCAATTTTTAAAACAGTCTATTATTCTATTATAAATTGTTAGCTAGTTTATGCTTCAGTGAGGTGTATTATCTTTCTATTGAAGCCTGTCAGAGCATAGATAATAATACAAAACAACCCACTGTAAATAAAACCATCCCTTTCATGAAAGGAAGAATTATTTCCTAGCATTGAGACATGCAGCATTTTAGAAGAATGAAATATATCCTGAGCCAAATTTGGCTTACCATTTATACAAATGGACATCAAAAGTATCTCTACTGAGTGAGTACAAATTTATACCAAAGTAAGCAGAAGGGAAATTCAGCCCATTCGTTACCACATGCAGCGATTTAAGGTGCACTACACCGCTGTGTGTTTTCCCACACTTACAATAAGCTGCCTGGAGTAAACTTTTACAGACCTGGCCCTGAATGGCCTGATACAAACATCACAGCAAATGTGCCAATGGGCAAAGAAAGACCACTGTAAGGAAACAGAGTGCAGCAAAAGCTCTGAGAGCCCTTCAATCACTGCAGTTGCCACAGCTGTGACCACCACACACCCATGCACAGACCCTGACCTCTGCTCTTACAGCAGATGCCATAACAGACAAACCACCACACCCTGACCCATCTTTCTTCTTAAGGTTCATTAAGCTTCCAGGGCTTCCTCTGCTTTGCAAAAGGGACATTTCAAATTGTCTGCCTAAACCTGATGCAGTGTTTGTAAACCCCCTCATTCTGGCCATGTTTGCATCTGGTCTTAAATTCACGAGCTGTTCCCACCCAGCTGTCTGTCTGCTTTCCTTCATTTCTTACCTTGCTCTACCTTGCCTCTCCCAAGTATAACAAGGCCCTTTTTTGTCTGTTTGGTGGGAGTTGTGTGTTAGTAGCAGCTTCAAGCACTAGTCACAAGAGTCAGGGGAGACAGTCAAACCTGCAGTAGCATCACTTTTTTACAGGTAAAACATTTTGAAAATCAGTGAGTTAGTGAGTTTCTCCCATGCTCCCAAACTCCAAGATATATCCCTCCACTTCTTCCATGCCCAATTAAAACATCCATTTGCTGTTAAGCAGATTGCTAAAGATAGGACCAATGTGTTCCTCATCAGGCAGCTGAGTCCCCTCTCCCACCCACCCCATTTTATCAGAAACACACACAAGAAAAAAAGAGGCGACCTCCATCTCATTTTGCTAATTGGCTTTGCCAGGCATTAAATGTCAGTGCTGTGCACAGATTTGTGCATCTTCTGCGCACTCACTGCTCCCTTGGAAAGCAAAAAGCACTCCTTTCCCAAGCATGTCTCCTGCCCATCTCTTGCTCTAAGGAATATCAGGGCTTATTAGTCCTAACTAAGGCTGGACCTAAAGCTTTTGTGTTTAGTCTTAGGGTGCCTGGACAAGAGTTTCCATTTCAGTGCTCAAGTCAGTACAACTGGTTCCCATCTGGACAGCCTGTGGATGGAGAGACTGAGCTAACTTTGCTGGTATCTAAGCTCGGTCATTTGACAGCAATCAGCAGTTACTGGCATCTCTCTTATCAAGGCATAACATGTCTTGATGACATAACATAACATGTGCCTTATCAGGGCATAACATTTCTCTACTCATAGAAACCCTGTTAATCTGTAATAGGATTTCTGTATATGCAGTTAAATGAAATAATGTTTCATTGAGGCTGCTAATCTCCCAGGGGGAAGAGCAGAGATAGAAGACTAAACGCTATATTGGCTTTAAGATATTGTTCAAGGAGTGCTTGAGAATGGATTGGGCTGACTGAATCAGGCCCAAAGCAAGTGACCCAAGTGAAACCTTCTGCAGCCAGGGGATATTTGAATCTGGATTAGCTTCATGACTTGTCATGTATCACTAATCTCTTCATTTGGCGGTTCACATCGCTGAAGTCCTAGCACTCAGAATAGGAACATAACAGCTTGTCTGTACTTGAAGGCTGGTTCAGTTTAGCAGTTTATGTACTTAAAATACAATAATGATTCCCAGATAACTCTGGACTATTGCCTCCTGTTGAGCTTAAACTGCTTTAATTAGTTACAGCAACACAGAGCACATTTCCGCACAAAGGCCCATGGTGTGAGATATTAATGGGTAGCTCCACTGCTATAGTCAATCTTGTTTCATAAAGTCCCTGCACCCTGAGAGATTGCCAGTGCAACCCCAGCCACATCATTTACACATGCCATGTCTCAGTCCCCCTGTTTCTGGAGTGTCAGAGTTACACCACCAGAACGCACATCCCACAGTCCTATTAGCATACTCCAAAATCACTGTAACAACACTGAGCAGATGCATAACAGAGTTAAGACATTTCCTTTGGTGGAGTCTGGAAGAAGACTTTTCACTCAGATCTGTCTCTACCTGTGAGTGAACCCAGATTCACACTGATTCCCTGTTAAACATAAAAAATGCTTGCTTCCCAAGGGGGTTTTGGGAGGGGACAGGACAACACATTTGGCATCACGAGAATAAGATCTGGATCATGTATGCATGAGGAGACAGGGAATGACAGGGAATCATGCAGTATTTGTGCTTTGTGGGTTAACGTGGCCTAATAAGCACTGTTCTAAAAAGTCACAATTCATTAGCCTCTTAACTTAAGCATCTTTTCCCTCTGCAGCTTGGAGGAGAGCCCTAGAAAAGCAGGCGACTCTTGGAACAGCCCTTGCACCCCCGAAATCAGAGAGTCCAGCAGATCCGCTTCCCACCCTGAGCTCTATGTCGTGGGCCAGAGGCTGCAGAGGGACTGAGAGCAGAAGGCCCCGTGAAGTCAGAGGCACGTGCAAGGCCAGAGGACGTGGAGGGAGGAAGCAAGCCTCCAAAATGTGGCTTCATTTTTTCTCAGAAGGAAACCATACAATGGCATTGCATCTAAGAACCCAAACTGGCCCAAACAGCCTAAGGAACCATCAGCAGAGTGGTAGCCAGCTGCTTCTCCTTTGGTTGCATTTTATGGTTTAGCTCAAAAGTTCACTCTGAGCAAAGGCAATACTTTGCAGTGGGGTGAGTCTGGGGCAAACTGAATCGATAAAGATGGGACCCGTAGCCAAGTCCTTTGTTTTCCTCTTTAGCTAAAGGAGTTAAAAACCTTTCAGAAATTATAATTATTATTATTATTTGACAAGTTATTGATTCAGGAGGCATTGCAGTTTCAGTTTTGTAAAAAGCAGCTGTTGTGACATTACCTAAGGGGAAGTAAAATCCCAAACCAACTGAGTTTTACTGCAAAAACATCAGTGGCTTCAGCAAAGCCCCATCTTTACCCTAGGTATTTATCAACATGCAGAGAGAGAGAAAGGTCAAATGTAAGTTAAAACAAAATAACCCTTTTTAAAGGCATAAAATTAGAGATCTTATTCCCTCAAAAGGGCTTTGATCTTCTAAATCACCTTTGATTATCGCATAATCTCATCACCTCTAGGTTCCAGGATACAAGGCTTAATCCTGATTAGAAGAGTTTTGTAATAGCCCAATCAAACATTATAAATCCTCAGGCACCTAAGGACACGTATCTTCTTTTTTCTTAAAAGAAGAAAATGCTAGCATAGATAATCCCATTCTTTCCAAAAGAGGTTTAAATTCTTTCTGATTTAAGCAATTTGAGGGTATTTACTGTAATGTCACTGATGAATTTAGGCAGTCTTGTTTACAAAAACACAAGTTATTTACACTTGATTATTCCTAGGCTGCTACTGCACCCCCTGGGACACAATTTCAGAATTTACTGGATCTTGCCCACCTAACTAATTTATTATTGCAATTAAGATGCACATTTTAATTAATTTAATTTTACTTATTTTAATTTGACTTGTTTTCATATGCAACTTCAGTAGAGAACAACATCCAGAAAAAGAGCCAATTATAGACCTATTTTGATAGGAATAGTTTCAATTTTTCCTACAGTTTCCATGATGGTGGTATCTGGGTACTTTACACAGAATTTTTAAACCTTCCTACCCACCTTCATGATGGGGAAACTGAGGCTTGTTCTAAGCTGTACCAGTGACCCCTTTGAATACTGAACTCCTGAGTTTTAGTATAGTGCCTTAATCACAACCATCCTTCAGTAAGTTCAGTGCCATTTAACGCCACTGACACAAGGAAACCTTAATCATTTTATTAAAGGTGGGGGTTGAATATGAAGAAGTAGCTTGCAGTGAATAGATGCTTTGGATTGTCAGGGGTTTGTGAGCTTAGGGTGGCAAAGCAGCCATGTCCACAGCGAAGAGCAAAGAGATGTCAACAGATCCACCTTGTAAGCACAGAGGCAGATGCACCTACCAAGCTGGAAAATCACCAAGGAGAGATTGCAATGTTCATCAACAGAGCAAACTCTGCAGGCCAGCCTTTCCCCTCATCAGAAGCATCGTTCTCTCCCAACTGTATACAAAGACAAATACCTTCTTGCAGGCATTTTGGGTTTGTCTGTTCTGCTGGCAGTAACCACTCAGAACAGAAACAAACCAGAAACATGAGAGCAGAAAACCAGCATTTCACATCCCTAAATGTAGCTTCGAAGATGAAAACATAACAGAGTGGGAGAACAGCTTCTGCTCAGCTACTACAATCATTTTCTCTCTTTATGGTTTCATGCTGAGATCTCCCAGCATGCATGGTGGGTGGTAAGAGAAAGTATTTATTTATATCCCATGAGCACCAGGTTCTGTAGTGCAAGAGCTAGAGCAGCAAATGGAGCAACACTTCACCTCAGCAATCAGACTGGAAACCTCCTCACACGTGTGCTAGCTGGACATGGAGTCAGCCAAAGCACCTCTCCCCAAAAACGAGGCTCTCCCGAGGACGTGGTACATGAGCTGGCAACCTACCACAGCATCTCTCCCAGCTTTGACTAAGGCCATGGTTGTCAGGAGGCTCACAGCAAACACAACCCCAGCGAAGTGAGACTGCTGAAGGATTCCGATGCTGCCTGAAGGATGCTGCAGCAACAGAGCATTATGCTCAAGAAACAGCTTCTTCAGGAGCGATCTACAAGCTTGGATGGGAACTCGTGACTAGGTACAGCTAACAGATTCTTTTCAGTACTGTCCATGTACAGGACTATGGCAAGTAAGGCGTTTACCTTCAGTTTGTGTTACAAGCACAACATTAAAAGCAGCTGTAGTGTGCAGGAACTGATGGTTTGGCCGGCCACTTTTCTGAAAAATACTTTGGGGTTTTTTACAGGTTTTTTGGACAACACTTCCATTTTTCATCAATACATTTCTTTTTCTGAAATACAATTGTTTTATAAGGCCATACTCAACTTTAAGATTTATTTTTTACTGGTGTAAATAAATCAAAGCTTTTATACACAAGGTAAGAGTCTGATCTCTCTTAACATTCTGCACACGACTGGTTGAAATCTGAGCCCAATGTTATACTATTAATTCCTTCCTCAGAGCACTAACTAGTGCTATAAACAAATCCACCTGCTTTCTCCCCACCACAGCACAAGCCTGTCTGGTTTTATGTTTTACTGGTACCTCGGTTAACTTAGATTGTATTTCCACTAAGCATAGATGCCTTTTTAGGCTACAAGATCCATCCTGGACACTGACAGAGCAGAGCAGAGGGCAACTGCACTTCCACCCTTCCCCTGCTCTGATTTAAGCTTCTACATACAACCAGAGGTAACTGGAGTACGGGGTAGTGGTTTTGTCCTAAGGTTTAAAACCAGAGTGTGCCCAGTGCAGTGGAGTCTCATTGCAGAGGGGCTGAGCACCGGGTGAAGCAGTATTGGTTTTCCAGACAGCGCTTCATTGCTGCGAAAACAGCAGCTACCAGCTCTGTGCTGTATCGACAGACCTTTAACAAGCTGGCAGCTGCCCGTGCTGCCAGTGACACTGCTCAAACCTCAGACCTTTAAGGGACTTTTCATGTCATCCTCAGCGTCTGAAGACAACTAGAACACAAAAGCACAGTACACACTCCACTAACTGATTTTGACCTCAGCAACGACCGCAGATATTAGCAATAGAGTCAACAGTACTATGCAGGTTCCCAGTAAAACCAGTATATTACAGCGTTTGCACTGCCACACCTCAACATCCAAAGCATTTTGTGTTTATGAAGTTTTAGCATTAAGGAATATTCTGAGAAGGTGCCCCCTTTGCTACATGTAGGAAGGAAAGAAACCACAGCACTGAAATAAAGTGACCTGTTCGTCCTGTCACATCTTACCAGTAAGGAGCTGCCAATGTCTCCTGAAGAGAAGCCCTTCTAGATCAATGAATCATTAAGCCTTCCACATCAGATACACTCAATGCCATCATGACTGCAGCACGCAGAGGTGTGTGTTGTGGGTATGAACTTTAAACTGAGATTTTGATCTCCCTGGGTAAGATCCTGAAGGTTTCGCAATGGTTGTAGTATGGATTAGGGGCTCACTTCCATGCTGCCCTCTGGTAAACACGACAGTTAATGCAAACTCACAACTGTATGTTAGATCATGTGAAAACTGGGGGCAGAGATCCCAAGTTTGCATTTCTTGCCCAGTGACCATTTTGGATGAATAATGACAATATTAATGTCAAAAAGGGATGTGCAGCTACAGTCAATAAATACTCTGGAGGACAAAGTGATCAAGACCCAGGGCCACATTATCCCTCCAATCTCATTTACATTCATCTCACACCTGCCTGTCCTGCATCTACCTTGTTCCACAATTGCTAGCACAACATTATCTTCAGCCTTCACCATCCCTAACAGCTCCCCTCTTTACCAATGTTCTGAATTTCAAAATCTGGCCTCTTACCTTGCATCTTCACATTATTTTTTCTTTCTTGACTTACAGACAACTCTGTGACTGCATTAAGTAACCCTGTGAGGGCTTCTGGAGTTAGCCTGTATAGCGTATGCCCTTTATCAAGGTTATTTTAAAGAAGAAAGGGGTGATAAGCCTATCTTACTCCACCTGATTCCCTCCAGCTTTAATAAAGTCTTCCTTGAGGCAAAGATGGGCTGATAATACAGCAATTCAGGAGAAACTGAAAGCGTTCCGTGTCACAGGCTGCCCTTCATTTATTATTACCACTGCTGAACCACCAGGTCTTTCATATATGAATGAACGAAAGCTGAAGCCTCAGGATGCTAACAAAGGCTCGTCCTTCCCCAGAGCAGGACCTGGAAAGCTGTGAACAAAACTTTCCAGGCATTCCAGCAGATGCACAAAGACACATAGCAAGACAGAGACGACTGAAGATAAAACTTAAGCCACAAATTCACTAGCTGCTGACTTTTAATGATGAGTCTAGGGCGATCTAATGGGGAAATCTCCATCCCTCAGCCTTACCCTGTCTTAAACCTAACAGAAGTTTGATATCCCTTACCTCTGATATGGAAATGAAACCTGACGGTACCATACAGTGGCTTTATTTTTTGAATGTCTTCTTCCACTTTGAAGCTTTGTGTCTCTCTGCTTGTAAACAGTCAAGGCACAAGGCAATGCATCATTCTGCACTTGTTAACACAGGGAGGATTTTATCAATAACCCGATACCCACACAGATCCTTTCGTCTTCACATTTCAGAGAAACCAGGTGCATACACATATGAGAAGCCCTGGCATCCAAGCAGGTTTCCATAGCCCAGTTTTTCGTGTGGACAAGCCAAGGAACAGAGAGCATCAGGGATGCCCTGCAGTTACAGAGGGCTCTGCAGCTGAGCAGCTAGGAAGGCACAGGACTCCTGTAAACAGTTACCTAATTCGGAGCCACAAATTTTGCATCAGTCCACATATCATATTCACAACAGCTGGTGACAGCATATCTCTACAGTACAAAATAAAGAAATAAACCAGGAAACACTGTGGGCAGTTTAAAAAAAACAAACTGCAATACTACCTTCTTCATGTGGAAAAATTCAGAACTTCAGAACTATTTATCCTACTAACAGCCAAGAGAGGGAGAAAGCATGGACTTCAACTCAGCTCTGCTAGCCCTGGCAAGTCAAGGATTTGCCATTTCCAGCCCCACCCAGTTCCTTTGACAGCCAAAGAGCTAGATTAAGCTTTTCCACAGGAGAAAAAAAAAGAAAAAAGAAAAAAAAAGTCACTGGAAACAGCACAGCACGGGGAGTGTGGTAGGAATTTAGTAGCTCGGTGTGTTCCCAGGTGTCCCTTGGCTGACCAGTGAGCCTGTCTGCTCCCAACAGAGGGTGGAACTTGCATCCTCTTCAGAGGTTGTTTACAAACTGGCAGAAACAGAATGCTACTTCTTTAAATAAGTACTGCTCTAATGATGGTAGGAGTCCTTTGATAGGTTTAATTCAGACTCCTTCCAGTGAAAAGGCGACAAGGACTTGTGTTAGCTTCTCTGTGGCTGATGCCTCCCAGGGGAGTGATCTGCTCCAGAAGTTCAAAGCAGCAGTGCTGGGGCTGACCACCTCCCACTCTCCCATTTTGGGGATGACAAGCCAGTCCTGCAAAAAAGCAAGCAGAAGGCTACCACAAGGCCCAGTGGATCCAATTATCCCAAATTTTCTATCTCTGATTTTCTTTTCCTCCTAAATTTGCATAAAACTGAGCCAAGACCCAAGCTATAACTAAAGTCATTTTCGTACACCAGGCACTTACCAGTACTCTGAAGCATCATCAGGAGGACCATGCATCATCCATGTTTGTTTATTACCGCGTTTGAAGACTAAGTAATGTTTCTTTTAGGAAAGAGCAATAACTTTAAGGAGAGAAAAAAATGCCACCCTTCATGTCGTGGGTGTGTGGGTAGGTGGAAAACTTCACTGTCTTTACTATGATGTATTTATCTGAGAGAATATTGGGGCAGGGAGGGGCAAAACCCGGCAGTTTATTTCCTTAGTTTTGTCTGCAAGGAAAGCCCAAACGGACACATTCCCTGTGGTGGTAATGGCAACCCTATAAGCTCACAGACTCTTCTTCCCTACAACATGTTATCCTTCCTGGGCTTTACTAGGCCAGGATTAGATCCCTAGCTAAGCAAACACATGTGGCCACACACTTTTTTCCTTCGGGAAGCCTAATTAACATATCAGACCTGTGTTTTCCTCTGTAACATCAGAGACTGGCAACCATGCAGGCTTTGCTGTCAAAGTGTTAGACTTTGCACTGGGCTGTGAAGTGGTTTTCCCTAAGGCAGGGCAATAATGGCACCTGCAAATTAAAAGTTTAAGAGGGCCAAATGATTATGAAATGAACCTGTTGAATAATTCCTTAAAAGGCAGGATTGTCAGTGATCATGCAGTCCACCAAGAGTCAGAGCCGAAACCAGAAGCGCTTGTCCCATCTAGGCAGGCATTCATTATGCTGGCAAGCACCGGCCCACGGCAGTAAATTATCACGTAGCTCTGGGCTGAGCGGCACCCAGGCTGAGGTATAAATAGACTTGCGACTACCTTCTCACCTGTTGTTGGCCTCCCAGTGAGCTCATTCCTCTGCAAACAAGTTTACAAACAACACTACTTGACTGCTGTCCTGGGAAAGCACATATATATATACACACACATATATATATATATGCCTTTTCAAAACCAGCACGGCTTTCCCAATGAAATAAGTTTCTTCTTCTTCTTCTTCCATATCAAATTGTGATCGAAGACAGCTCTGAGCCAGAAATGACTCAGATTGCAAATGTGCAAAGCTTTGGGATTTGGGCCGCTCTCTTTGCTCAGGCCAAGTGTGAGCGCAGAATGCCAGTTAGAAAACTTTATTCTGTACATGACCTCTCAGGGACATTGTCCCCCAAACATGTAAATAAATGACACCATGTTAATGCTAAGTAATCAATAGAAGCAGCAGATGAAACAAAGGGGCCTTGGGAAAAGAGGAAGAGAGGGACAGTGAGGAAAGCATATGGTGGAACAGACTTATTCCTTACTGGAATTGCACTAGGGAAAATTTTCATAGAATCACAGAATCTCCTGAGTTGGAAGGGACCCGTAAGGATCCTGAGTCCAACTCCTGGCTCCACGCAGGACCAGCCAGGTCAGAGCATGGGACTGAGAGCATTGTCCAGGTGCTTCTCGAACTCAGCCAAGCTGGGTGCTGTGCTCCCTGAGCACCCTGGGATGAATCCCATTGGGGTCCATGGACTTATATGGCTCTACGTAAAGCAGCAAATCACCTACAAGTTCAGGGTTCAGTAAGAATTTATCATTACCACAGTCACGGTCCTCCAACTTGAGGCATGTGGAGTCACAGAACCTATAAAATATGTTGAAGACAGAGGAAAGGAGGGTGTTAAACATCTCTGCTTTGTCTATGTCCCTGTTAGTAGTGTGACTGTTCTCACTGTGTAATAGACCAGTGTTCTCTCCGCTCCACCTCTTGGTAATGTATTTGAAATATCCCTTTTTATTGCCTGCCACAGTACTGGCCAGCCTCTAACTGAGCTTGGGCCACATGAATTTACTCCCTACAGAGGTGAATAGCGTCCCTGTAATTCTCCCACATTGCCTGACCCTGCTTCCATTGGCTGTACACTTTCTTTTTCCACCTGAGCTCTTGAAGCAGGTCCCTGTTCAGTCAAGCTGGCCTCCTGCCCTGCCTCGACTCAGATGTTTTGGAATTGCCTGTTCCTGTGCTTTCAGAAGATGATCCTTAAAAAGTCACCAGCATTGATGGACCCCAAAGCCTTTAAAAGCAGTTTCCCAGGGGACCTTACCACCTAGCTCCCTGAGCAGCCCAAATTCTGCTTTCCCCATATCTGGCGTTGAGGTTTTCGAGGCAGTTTTCCTCCTCTCACCAAAGATTTTAAATTCCACTGAGCCACCAACCTCCATTTCCCTCATGAGACCTTCTCTGTTTACAAGCAAGAGATCTAGGAGGGCACCTTTCCTCGTCAGCTGCTTTAATACCTGAACAAGGAAGTTATCATCCAGTTGCTTTAGGAATCTCCTGGACCTGTTTGTATTAGCTGTGTGGTGTTCCCAGTTAACCCCACAGGTAAGTTGAAGTCCCCCATAAGGACAAGAGCAGACAATCTAGAGGTGTCTCTTAGTTCCCTGAAGAATAACTCGTCAATGTTGTCGTTCTGGCCAGGGGGTCCATAGTAAAAAAAGTTCCACACCAATGTGCAGAAGAACATTTTCCCAGTGAGGGTGACAGAGCCCTGGGACGGGCTGCCCAGGGGGGTTGTGGAGTTTCCTTCTCTGGAAATATTCAAGAGCCCTCTGGATGGCTACCAGTGCGACCTGTCCTAGAGAACCTGCTTTGGTGGGGGGGTGAACTCAATGATCTCTGGAGGTCCCTTCCAACCCCTACAGTTCTGTGACCCTGTAATATTTGTATAGCCGATTTCCATTCGTGAAATAACACGCGCTACCATCTGGGTACTTGCACTGACAGAAATGTGTCAACACTGAGCAGTTTCATAGCCTGAGGCACTATATACACTGGCAGCAGACACAGAGGAGGACTAATGTGTAGAGGAAGTGCCTTCATGTATAGATATGGGTATAGATGCGCACGCTTCTGCAGAGGAAGCTGATGCAGCAGCAGTGGTATCACAAGGGACATGACATTTCAGGCTGTGCCTGAGTGCCAGGCCATAACCACAGTGCTGGCCGCTGGGCCTGTGTGTCCTCTGCAGGACGCAGCAGCAGGCAGTGACATCCTGCAGCCTTCACAGCAATCTGCAAAGGGGACGGAGTTTTCACTTTTTGCTCTCAAATGCGGCAGAGATGAAACACGCTAAATGGCTGTGGAACAGGCACAGCCTTCATTTATCCAGGGCATGGCTATTAGCACTGAGAGAGGCTTTATAAGCTTCTGTACCACTGCCAGCTGCAACTCAAAATCTGCCAAGGGGAACTTTGAAGGATACAGAGAGGGAGTTTGTTGGCAAACAAAGTTAACTGCTTTTTTCAGCTGAAGATACCAAGGCAGAGTGGAGGCTTAAAGGTTCGGGTCAACTCTAATTTTAACCAGAGTTGTTTTCTCACCTCTGCCTGTATCAAAGGCAGAATCACAGTATCAGGATTCAGTGTCAGCTGTCAGAGATTTGGTAGCAGTGCAATCACTTTTATTCCCATCATCACTATTTAACCAGGATGAAAATAGCTGCCCCAGTGCAGTCTCCCTCCCTCTGATTGAGAGAAGGACTTCAGCAGCTGGTTCCCAAGCCCACCTTGACCCTTGGACAGAGCAAATTCTACCAGAAGCACTTTGTTATACCCCATGACCCAGCTGCATCTCTGCAAAAGCAGGTCCCTTCAGATACATTCTTTAATTCCCTGCTCCCCCTCTCACAGCAGCACCATGAGGCAGCATCAACGTGATTTACAACAGGAGCCTTCAACCTCCCCACTATACTTTGGGTCCATCCTTCCTCCCTTGTCCTCCCTCCCTGACCACCCTCCCTGTTTGCCATTTGCTTTTCCATACCATTCCTATCCCTGGTGTCTTGGCACTGCCAGGTTTGTGCATTTACATTCCTGCCAGGGTTTGTGGTTGCATTTCCACAGGGAAATTCGGGGTTGGGCTAACACATTTGGATGGCACAAGCACTCTGAACAGCAGACGAGCTGTGGCACCAGGCACATGCTTTGCTATTGCTGAGGAAAAAATGCCCATCTGAGGACATGATGAATTTTGCAGACTGGATTCGGAGTATGTAGCACCACCCTCTCTGCTCGCACATCTTCAGGGCTCTGGTGCCCCCTACACAGGGAGACAGCTCAAGACCACTCTCTTCCTATTCAGTGGAACATAAACTTCCTTCACTCCTTTAGGGCTGCAGTCATGCTACCTTTTCTACCCACCTTCCCTTGATGAGAGCAGCTCCTACCTTCAGCGAGCAGGAGGAACCACCGGTGACAGCCAGGGTCTGTCCTGGGGCTCTGGCAGGATGCAGGGTAAGAGTAAGCCAAGGTACAAGATCGCCATACATTTCTTTTGCTTTACTAACTTCAGTGGGTTAGCAGCTGCACTGCACACTAAATGCAATGATTAATTAGACTGGTCCTGCATGTGCAGCTTGCAGTGTCCTCTCTGGTGAGACTTCCATAATAAAAGTATAACAAAAATAAGTTTTAAAAAATAAATCCTTACCAATGCCATAAGAAGGTCCAACACTGCTCTGCCTTTTTCTTTTTTTTTTTAACCTTAGCAGCTTCTTAATAACTTCTGAGATGCACACCTCTGCCAACATGGCAGGAGAGCTCACCTGATCTGGGTTAAGCCCTAGCCATTAACTTTGCTGCTTCTCACTGCAGGCAGTCATACTGTCAGCTGAATTTGATGTCACCGTGGTAGGAGTGACCCTCTCACAAACCATCTCAGCTGGAGAGCTAAAGAAAATAAAGCACCTAGAAAAGCTGTAGCAGCAAGCAATGCTTTATTCTCCTTGGCTGTGGGGAACAGTATACATGCAAGCAAAATGCTGTTAGCAGATCTGCAAGGGCTATGACTTCCACCAGGCTCTGCAGGATCCCCAGGCATCAGTGTTCCAGAGCCAGGTCCCTAGATCACACACTGAAATGTCAGAGAAGTGAGTTCCTGAGTGCTCCCCACTACCAGAAATTGGGAGTTAAAAACAAAAAAAGCAGGGGAAAAAAAGATTAGAAGGTTTAGATCAGGCTGCTCTCTTCTCAGATCTGACTGTACAGATGCACTGACACCTGCTGCTTTCAGCCCTCCCTCTTCTCCCATCACTTCTCCCCTTTGTATGCTGAAAGCCTAGCACATCCCTTCCTCACTCTGTTTCTTGAATCTCAGGTTCAGAAGTGCTTCACTGGGCTGCATGTAAGGCCAACCCTTCACTTCTCACAAGATGGGAGGAAAAAAATAGAAAAATACATGTTTTTTTAAAAATATACCTTTTCCTATGATGCCTGGCCACAGTTTACCTCTCTGCAGCTTCTGTAGGACACCCTCAGCCCCCTCACTGCCTGGCACCCCATATATCACCCAGATCCTCCTGCAAGGTGCCGCAGCCCCCTGCACTGAGCCCCTCTCCTGCACCTCTCCAGGGGTGCCCCAAAGTGCTGGGAAGTAATCAGGTGGCACCGGTCACCTTGCCATATCAGTCCATTGCACAGGGGAGCACAAGGGACAGCAGGCAAGATGCATCCCCTGAAATGGGAAGAAAAATTCAGCTCCCCCAGGGCAATTTCTCCTGTCATGGAACATTTCAGGTATCTGCCATTGCACCAGCAGCTACCAGAGACTTGTAAAGGGCCCAGCTGGCAGCCTGGCTATGGCATACACTGGCACATACAGTGAGCTGCACATCCTCTCAAAACCCCACCACATATCCTCCAGGCAAGCAGGTCTCTGCTTCTTGAGTCAAGCCACCTAATCCTATAGTTCCAATGCTTCCAAAGCCCATCTCTTACTTCATGAGTAAATGTGTGTGTGTGTGTGTATATATATATATATATTTATTTGCATATGTCTCACTTTCTAACTGTGCATATAAATATATTCTTTTCATTTTCAGTTACAAATTGCATTTACACATGAGTTTTCTTTTTTTGCTATCTATGCAAGCTTCTTAGGGAAGATGAGTTCAAGGTACAAAACTTTTGACAAATAACTTTATTATTATTTTAAGGACTACATCCAAGTGTGCTGCCTGTATCTGTAGCTATAAACTCTTGGATAGATTCCATTCTTCAGACAGACAGAATAACACTAATGCCCACACCACATCCACCTTGGCCTTCACCTCTCCCACTCAACACCTCTCCATCAGCTTCCTGGGGCACACCAAGCCTTTACTCAACATTCAGGCCTAAAAAGGTACAGAGGTTTTTTGCTGCATGCCGAGGTTGGCTGGCAGCATGCTCCTTCAGCTTGGAGCCCATCCCTTGGTAGAGGGGCACTACAAGCACGGTCACCGCAGCCTCGACGTTGCCGCTTCGGATGGGCAGGAGGCTGCTTCCCAGGAAGAACCAGAGCGTGGGCAGAGCATAGTGCTTGGCAGCTTGGGGCTTCCGGGGATAAACAGATGCCACAAGCACTGTCAGGCAAGAGGGAAAAGCTTCTTAACAACCTTAATGCAAACAGCTCCCTGCCTTTATTTCTGGTTCTTGGAAGGCTTTTCTGGCTAGTATCAACAAGCACAAAGATCCCAATGGTCCAGAAACAAGCAACAGTGGTTGGTCATTCACTGAACAGCCAACCTCTGAGGACCTTAATTTCACCAATCAGAGGCTTTGCATCCACGACAGACTCACCAAAGAGAATCACAGGCTTTCTGTAAATCATTTCACTACCTGCTTCTGCATTACCAATGACAAAACCATCAAATCATTGCTTATTTCTGTTAAGAACTTGTCTAAAGCAGCTGCTCGGGGCTTTGAAATGCAGCCCCAAGAGGCGATCGAAAGGCTGCTAATAAAAAGGATTATTACTTTTTTGCGACCTTTGATGAGAAATGCCAGAAGTCTAATACAGCAGTTCCCTTTGCTCGGTGGCACACAGCAAATGACAGTATTATACCACACTTCAAAACTCCAGCCCACAAATGATGTGTGCTGCTTGACAGTTTTATTAGCAACATCAGTGACTAACTGATGTCTTTGGCAGAATGGTCTCATTTAAGGTCTTTATCCCCTCCTATTGGTGGCTTTTAATGAGCAGCTGTTTCAAACTTCAGGACATCTTAGATAATTACTCAGACCCTATTGCCATGGCATTTGAGCATCTCAGAATTTTAATGGTATTTGCCTTCACAATTTTACCTGAAATAGGGAAAGGGAGATAGAAAAATCTTACACAGGGGGCTGAAATTTAACTAAAAATCAAGCATTCCTTTCTCATTCTCTCTGAAGTCTGCTCTCAGCTGATTTTCTGAAGTGAACTATTAAATACAACCACTAAGCTCCGTGCATGGCAGATTTTGCTGAGAGATCAAAATAAGGCAGAGTTCTTATTTTCTGTTCAGTGGGAACATTATGTGGTAACCATTTATTATTCTGTAGTGGAAGGACCTTAATTTCCTCCACTCTGTTAATCTAGCATCAGTCATCAACATTTAAACAGCTCCTCAAAGTGCCTAAAAACAATTCTGGTAAGCAGGAAAAAGGTTGTGGTACCCATTTTAAAATGGGAGTTAATTTGAGTTTAAATGCTGTTAAACACAGTGGTCACTGTGGAGCTCCAGAAGAGAAAGAGCTGCCTGTTCCCACTAAATCCCAGTGAGAACACCTGCTTACTCTAAAGTAGTCCAAATTTATGTTCAAATGCTTTATTTGAAAGAGAGATTAACATTACTGTAAAACTGAATCCTATGGTTATGGAGATTTACTTTATTCAAATTATCTTTAAAGGGCCTTCTACATTTGCTCTGGCTAAACTTGCCTGTTTTGAGATTCATAATAAAGAATCAAAGGGTATTAAACCTTGGATTAAAAGATGCTGGCATAATTAGCAGTGGATTTAGTCCTAATTAAAGCAAGGCTATAAATAGCCCTCTCTAGTATATATTGAGATTATAATTGTTTCCATTCCTTGGCTATTGCTGACATAGCAAGCTACTATTATAAATCAATTATCAGCTACATTCGTAGTGTGTCATACGGCACTGATATAGAAATAGACTGTTTGCACATCCCAAAATGCTCAGAGTCCAATGTCATCATCTGCAATACAGGCAGGGAGTGTCGGTGAGTTGGGCTGAACAGCCTGCTTCTCCCCCTCTGTCCCCAAACCCTGCCTCGCACAGATTCCTTGCCTGTAATACGGGTGTTGATTTCCCCCCTATTTCTATAACCCCCAGGCTCTGCAGGGTTCAGCCTCAAAGGTTTCCCACAGGAAAGTGAGACTCCGGCGATGACAAACCAAGCCGACCCTCAGAAATGCCAGTCCCCACATTTTTTGCTAAAGGATGGTCCTTTGCTTTAGGAAAGGGACCTCTTACAGATCTCCATGACCTTTACTGCACTGTCCTTCAAAGAGAGGAGCCAGCCAGGGTATTTTTAGCCCCTGTCTTTCCTGGAGGTGGGTCCTGAGATGCCCCAGTGAGAGCTCAGCGCTGGAGCCCAAGCGCTGACCTCATCTCACAGCTGCACACCTCCGCAGCAGCCAGCCAAACCCCTACCAGATCTATTTTAGGATATGCATTTTTGCAGGAGGGACACACCCAGGACCTTCTGGTGCGTGATGAGCTATCACACTGTCTATTAAAAGGCGTTCCCTCTAAATATTCCCTCTGAAGACTTCCTGACTTAGAAGTGGAGATCAGCTGAAGCAGGTGATACCTGAGATACGTTCTGTGAGGTCGAGCAGAGCTTGGCCACCGAGCAAATGCGCTGGCTGGGCTAAGGCTTGCAGCATCGGTGTGTGACCTGAAAGAGAAACATTTATTTCTGGTCACTCTTCTGAGGTTGTAAGACACCCCAAAATAAAGGGCGGGGGTGGGAGGGGAGAGGGTAACTGCACTTCCTAAAATAAATTTCTGCCAGTTTCTGACTCCATTTCTTCTTCTTTTCTTCCAGCTTACATGGGAAGATTATTAAATTAAAAAAGAAGAATTCTCATTTCACATGTGTAAATCCAAAGCTGACTGCTGTACAAGGAGCTGGGTTAAACATTTCACATCACTGCCCTCAAAATTTAAATGGCACGTAAGCAGTAGAGAGGTTTAATGTCCTGGAGCTTTGTACAAGCAACCTCCTCCCTCCTCAAAGGACAACAGTGAGAAAGCTCAGAAGTCCCTGCATCCATAATTGCTTTAAGGATAAGCTGGTGTTAAATCTTTAAGGTATCTGCTGGGATCTATGGACAAGACTCCAAGTTACTCTTACAAGAGAGAATTACTGCTTATTGTCAACACCATCCACTCTTGCGGGCTCTTGTAGCATCTCTGAAATCAGATCCTGGCATAGAAAACTAGCTGATTTCCCAATACTTCACTGCAGTATGTATTTTAGCTTTCCCTGTGCTGCCTGTTTTCGATTTGGTGTGTTATTTTAATTTATAAACTGGTGCCTGAATCAGTCTGCGAGCCTCCAGTGTTACCAGTTTGATCGACCAAGCACAGCTTTTCTCAGAAGCAGATTGCAGGTGGGATGCACCACGAGACCTTGTGGTGTCACCAGGAGTGGCACCAATACAGCAGGCATCCTACTTCTTTGGGAACCGTTTCACAGCCCAGTTCCAAAGTGGTTTAAAGTAGCACTGTACTTATACTGAGTGCTCCTTTTTGCATGAGATAAAAAGGAAGTCCCTAATGATCTTCCTGCAAGCATGCAGTAAGAATTGATCCTGCTACCATAATTAAGCTTCTGCTTTGGTAATTACACTCTTCTTATTCACCTTTTTAAACAGACACTTCACTTTTTTCCCCCTGACACTCTTGCAGCATTGGCAGATGCTGTTTCACACTTGCTGTTCCTCCTGGGAGAGTTACCTTACACATGCTGCTTTGAACAAACCCCCCTGAAATCCAGAGATCTTGAAGAAGCCTAAATTGTTATTTAATTGTTAATATCAGTATCTACACAGGTTTTCAGGGAAACACTTGGCTTTTGGGTGGGTGAGGGGGAACTATTAACTTGCTTGGGCTTGAGGAAGCTCAGTATGTAGGTACTATTCACCTTTCAAATGCCCTGTGCATTTTGAAACAGTAAAGCTCGAGTCAATAACTAATTTACCCAAACATTACTTTAGCAGCCTAGAGAGACCTAAAGACAGAGGAGCTTTTAATGGCTGCTAGAGAAAACAAAGCAGCAGGCAGTTCAATTCTTATTAACTCAGCTTTAATTCTCTGCCCTACATACTAGCTAAACCTGTTGGCCACAGGACAGAGAGCCCTGCATTTGGAATATGAGCAAAAGAAGAATCAACTTCTCCAGGCTCTCATTTTCACTGCAGGCCCTTCTTAGCATCATCAGAGGGGAAATTTCCCTACCTCTCTTGCAGAGGGCTGGCTCCTCAGGGAGTTACTCAGGCTGCTGGCCTGACTCCATGTCCTGGCATCAGTTAGTGGCCATCTGAAGGGTATTTCTTTCATGACAGAGGACAGGATAGGACAGGTGTCGTATGAGAGTAAGATCTATGCCCTGGTACCACTGCAGTTGGGCTTGGTTTGCCAATTCAGCCCCACTACAAGGTGGCCCCCTACAGTGGGATTAGGGTCCCAGGTCACAACTAATGTATGAGTGTAGCCTTCAGTTGGAGATGTCCAAGCCAAAGTCAGGGTTAAGCTAAATAAATGATTCCAGCATTATCTGGAAGCAAATTTGTTTGTTTGTAGGTAGAATTTTGGTCTCAGAGATAGGGGTTTTTTTGGTTTGTTTTTCTGTTTTTACATCAACAGATCAAAGAGTTTTGTACCTGGCTTGCATTTTTGCCTGGATCATTAAAGGTCACAGATGAGGAATTCTGATCTAAAACTCAGAACTGAGGCATGTCAGCCCAGCCTTGGAGCAATAGTTGGGCTCCTAGCTATGAAGCTCAGTGGAGCAATGGGGCAAGATACTGCAATAGCTCACTCTAAGCTAGGAGCATTGCACAATCCTTTAGAGGTTGGGGGGTGTGTGTGTGTCATTTGCCACTTGGTTTTTAAATTTTAAAGGCAGACAATTGCAAAGCATGTGGGAAGGCTTTGCTCATGCATTTTTCCCACAGAGCCTGCCTTCCCCTGCTAAAGCCCTAGGTCTTGAATTTTGAAATATTTGTGATTTAGTTGCCTGTTTGAATTTTTGGAAATGCTCATAAAAATGAGCAGAAACAAAAAAATATAGCCACTTTGTTTGCCTGACTAAGAAAGAGATGTGTCTTGCTCCTGTTCTGACACCTGCCAGCATGGAAAATTTACAGTGATTGCTCCGAATTAGTGAGAGGGGAATGACAGAAGGCGCCATACAAAACCCTGAAGGGATCTATTTGCCACATCCTGTTTGCAGGATTCTGCAGCTTTTCCCCAACCTTCTCCCAGGCACTACAAAAAATGGGTAAGGGCCAAAGGCAGTACAGATGTCACACCCTTCTCCCCAGTTCATGATGCGGAACAGCCCTATACCTAGGACGCAGAACAGCAGGAGGTCAGCAAATTCTCTGTGTTCCCAGAGTAGCTGATGTGGAGAAAGTTGTTAATTCCCCTTTAAGATCTGCCTCCTCAACACTAAATTTTTCAGGCATACGCACCCAGTGCTGCGTCTTCACAACTGCCATAAATCTGTGTGGCAGGGGAATTTACAGCAGACCTTGGCTATGTAGTTATGGGCTACAGCAATCTTGCCCCATGCAGAACAACATTTGGAACAAGCCATCATTTACAGCCAGATTTATACCTGTTTGTTCTAAAGAAATGAACTTGGCAAACCATAAATTCCCTTTAAAGAAAGAAGACAAAGAAGAAAGGTAGAAAATAGAACCAGCTAATACCCATAATGTTGAGTCTTCCAGGAAGCTGTTCTGCAGAAGCTCCGATGGGCCAGTGTCCCTTCACACCAAAAGCAAAGCAATTCATTTGGGAAGGAAAATTGGGTCCAAACAACCTCCAAAAATCCCTTCATCCCCAAATTCTAGCAAAGTTGTATTCCAGGGTTTATTGTTCAGTTCCTTCTGTACAAAAGCAGATGAGCAGATGAGCCAAAGGCTCCTGGAACTTCAGGAATGTGGTGGTACACATTCAAGCCAGTGTAGGAACCAGTGCATAAGGACTGCACCACCACAGCTTCTGGCAACCCAGCTCATCAGGTAGATCAGCAGGAATTCAGGTCCTTGGATAGACAGCATAAAAGATACAAGTGATCTGCAACACTGGCATCAGTTACAGAACCCAAACACTTTACGTGGAACCTTCTTCTCTGCTGCAGATTTTGATCAGTATAAACAAACAACATCAAAAACCCCAACCCAAACCAGCCAATAAAACTAAACAAAAGCAAATCCCCACCATCCTGGTGAACACTTTCATTGACAGCCTTCATCTTTCCAAAGCCAAACTCTGTGCATGCACATTTCAACAGAAGTCAGAGCTGAAGTAAACAGCAGATGAAGAGCCCCAGGGACTAGAAACTTCTGGCCACAGCTGCAGCGATCGCAGTGGTAACACAAATATTGGCAGTGTGCTTCTGAATCTACACCAGAAGATCAAGAGGGGAATTCAGGCCTGGATTCATCTCGCCAAACTTTATACACTTCACTGAGGTTTCAGTGGACACACATGAAACCTTCCAGCAAGCTACACAGAGTAGCCTTAGACTCCTCCCTTCCCTAATGGAAATGTGTGCAAAAACAGGTAACAGCAACACCTCTCCACTAGATCCTTACAGCTGGATCCCCAGGAGGATCCAGCTGCCTAAAATAAAGTGTCTAAAACCAACCTAAGAAACACAGAGAATAAGACTTGCTACAGACCTGGGTCTGGTTTTCAACCATATCCCCTGGCCATAACCAAACCTACAAGCCCCTTCTTCACTTAACAGAGTCACCCTGTTGTGTAGCCTTGTACACATGTTGCTGTGAATCATTAACATCAACCATAAAACTGAGATGAGAGAGAAAAAAATCTTAGTATAATCCTATTCTATGTTACTCCTATCCTTTTATTTCTGGTTTTCTGCCTCCCTTATTTTTAGGTTACCACCCAAATTAAGGCAAATTGAAACCTGTGACAAGGGAGGAGAAGCACAGAGCTAACAGGACAGTGTATCTCCATGTTTTGAAGAAATACACGCTACCCACCTGCGTACAATCTGTTTCTAGAGATCACAAGGGAGCAATTTCAAATGCATGGACCAAAAAGTAGCTGTTAAAAGCTGTTCTGGTGAACTGTAAAGACACCAATGTAGATTTCCACAGCACTCACCCATGAAGGAACATGCCACTGTATTTGCCAAGCTATTGCATGCAAACACATAGCTTTTGGACAGCAATAATGGGTGAGGTAGAGGTGTACTCTGCAGGGCAGGGCCTCCCAGCCAAAATGAGCCTGAGGATCCCCAAGAGCTTCAGCATGACTTTGGTAGGCAGTAGAAGACATGCTGCACTACCTGCAGCTGGCCATATGGTTTGGGGGACAGGGCATATTGGGACACCACCCTCTCCCTAATAAAGGTACATATTTTATATCAACAGTCCCATGCTCAAGCATCCAGAATAGGGGATGATAATGGACTCCTTACCCTTGTGTAGGAAGGGAGCTAAGGCACTTCTGACTGCACACTTGGAGACCTCCAGGCTGACTACAGAACAAGCATTTATTTCATCCTTCATTTGACTTCTGATATGATCTTTCATAACACAGTATCTTATTAAATTCAAGGTCTTAAGCTTTAAATTCAAAATGACATTTTCATTTAGGCTTTACATGGCTAAACTACTACCTAAAACTGCAAAATGAGGAACTGGGTTCAAAGATTCTCATACCAGCATCAGCAAGGGCCAGACGTATCTGCTCAGGAGAGCCAAGGCTGACAGAGCATAGAACAAAGGCTAGTGAGAGCACAAAGCCTCCACTACCCTTCCCACCATGTGCTTCAAGGAAAACACACACTGTCTTCACCTTTAGTGGCTGTAAACTTACCAGAATGCACATCTTGAAAACCAAATTCAATAAAAACAAAACACATTCAATTTCCCAGGAGGAAAGGGGAAAACCAGTCATGACAGATGCTGGTCTCTTCCAGCAGGAACTTTAAATAATCCCTGGAATGTCCTCTCTGCTGAATTAATAACCAGACATATGATCCAGGTGAGGAGCAGCAGTCATTCAGCTGCACATCACGACATGATACAACAGCCTGTGACAGAATGAATACAAGCAGGACTCCATAAACACCTCCCAGCATCTGAGTATTTCCACAGACAACAAAAGCTATCAACAGAGTCAGTGTTGACTTGGCTCTGAGACAGAGGAGCCACAGTTGAGGAGTCAGAGGTCAACCTCACTTAGGTGAGCAGTGCATGCTTCCAGCACCTTTGTAGTTGCAGCATAAATCCCCAAGTGCTTTGAGTTCAGGTTCTCAGTGACTGCTGACACAAGAGAGCTGGGTGTAAGGCACCTCTGAGCATGGATGTCATCAAATCCAGGACCTCTAGTGCCTGCTGGGTTACATTTTTGTTGTAATCATGAAGTCTCAGGACAAAAATGTCAAAAATCTGCTAAGAAAACAAACAGCATGAAAACTGGATTAAAACGTGTTTGTTTCAAGAAGGGATGTAGAAACGAGTACCCAGGAACATAAAAAATTAATGCAATCCTTTCTGCTAGGCCAGCACTTGCTAGCACAATTTCACCCTGTTCCTGTGGGCTACTAAGGATTGCACAATCTCATGCTGGTTAAAGAGATTTTCATATTTTATTAAGAGGTTGGAGTGTGGACAGAGTAGTTCATATGGCGTTTCTCTTTACTTATAAATCATTAAATGAATCCCATTTTAATAATGCAAAATAGTATCTTTAGTATAGAGGTATGCAAACAGGTAATTATGATGCCCATTTTTCCATGAAGTTGTCTCAAGTACTGAGGGTAGTTTTAATTTTGCCAGAACTGTGGCTGGATGAGATCCAAATTTTGTGTTTTCCATGTCAGAACCTGTATCTGGAGGAGTGCAGGTCTGAACATCTCCCCTATGGGGAAAGGCTGAGTGAGCTGGGACTGTTCAGCCTGGAAAAAAGAAGACTTAGGGGGGACCTAATTAGTGTTTATAAGTCTCTTAGACATGGGATGCAGGGGGAATTGGCCAGCCCCTTTTCAGTGGTCTGTGGGGACAGGACTAGGGGCAATGGCTGTAAACTGGAGCACAGGCAGTTCCGCACCAACATGCGGAAGAACTTTTTCCCAGTGAGGGTGACAGAGCCCTGGCACAGGCTGCCCAGGGGGGTGGTGGAGTCTCCTTCTCTGGAGATATTCAAGTCTCGTCTGGACACCTGTCTGTGTAATATGAGCTGGGGAGCCTGCTTTGGCAGGGGGGTTGGACCCGATGATCTCTTGAGGTCCCTTCCAACCCCTACGATTCTGTGATTCTGTGATGAACTCTTTGGGATGCACACCATTTGTCTAGCTAACAGGTAGACTTCGGAAGTTTAATGTGCTGTGTAGTTCTCATTAGTGGAGGTTCAATTCCTTGACAGCAACACATTATCAGGCACCATCTCCTAGAAAAGGGGTAAAAAGCAACTGCTGGAAAAAGGAATAGATCTCTCTCTATACATTTTCCTTCTGTTCCCAAAGAGAAATTAGGACCTCCAGGAAGGGTGGAAGAAGTCTTCCCAAGCAGGAAAGAGATAAGGACAGAAGTGAATAGCCAGAGTTGTGGAGCATCCTTTTTCTTTTTTCTTTTTTTTTTTTTTTAAAAAGCAACACAACCTGTTTCTTCTTTCCCCCATCTCAACCCATTTTTGTTCCAGAGAATAATTTCCAAGCTCAGTGCCTGGATTTCCTTTATTTCAGCCTAAGTGGTAGTAGAAAACAGAAGATACAGCAACAGTAAATGCTATCATCTCATGAACATTGACTGTGGGCGCCTGCCAGATAAATACATCTGGACTGAAATTATCTACCCAAAAGTCTGGAGTTGAGTGAAACTATTTTGGGTAAGAAGGGACCAGCCTGTCGCAAACAACTAGTGTGTGGTGCCAAGACACACAGAGTTAACTCCAGTGGTACAGGCTCAGGAAGGGAGTTTAAGGGGGAAGGAGCAATAGAGATCCCCTGTGTACCTGGACCATGTTACTGGAAATCACCTGCTTTTGCAGTACTCTAGTAGAGGCACCAATCCCTCCATTCATGACTGAAAACCCTTGTCTGACAAGAGCCTGTAAAGCTCCCTGAGCTGGACAGTATCTTCCATAGTCTGAAGCGACATGTGACACAGTCTGATGGGGTAAGATGCATATGTCAGAGCCAGTTCTCAAGCTAGAAAATAAAAACAAGGTAGGACCTTTTGGTGATAGTATCTTCAGTTAATTGTGAAGGAAAGCATCTCAAGGAGACTTCCTAATTACATGATTTCAGCTAGATCCTGATCTGAAAAGCAACTTTGATCTGATGACAGTCATTACAGGAGGCAGTCTGAAAGGAACATTACTGCTAGTGCTTACTCAGGAAAACCACGGCACTGAGGATGGGATCCATCTAACTTACCTTGAGGTGTCTTCAGAGATACTCATCCAGCAACCCACTGTGGGGCAAAATAGGCACTACTTCAAAGTTTAAATACCTCATCCTATGGGAGGTGTCTGTATTATAAGGAAATTAATTACCCTGGAAAAGTCTCTCTACAACAGGTGTGGGAATCTGGATAAATAGCTCAGATACATCTGAACAGATGAAACCTACCCAGAGAGATTAAGGGACATATCTTCAGAGGGGTGTATCTGAAAGGCTCAGAGGATCAGTAATGGACAAAAACCCAGAAGCCACCCATCCTACCACTTTGCTGACATTATTGCTTCTCTAGGGACTGGATCCACAGCTTCACGAACCCAATGGGAACAAATGAGTTCTCCAGTGGAAACTCTTGGATCACCCTATCTCTGCCACAAGCATGGGGAGATCCTAACCATGTCAGTGAGGTGTGTGGTCAGCTTCCTGCCACTGCAGAGCACAACAGAGCTAAACAAATCCCCTCTGCTATCAAAGGAGAGCAGGTACAAGTAGTCTCCCACTGGCATGGGGAGACAGCCAGGACCACATCCTTATTTTGAATGCTGATGCAGCACAGGGGAAAAAACATGCTGTCCATCAACCAACCAGTAATTGTGTGAATATCAATGAATAGCTACAGAAAAGTCTACTTTGAAGCATCTGTTAACCAGAACTGCTGAGGAATTGTCTTGATGTTACTGTTTGAGGGTCAGAAAGAAATGTCCAGGCTAATTCACACACATGGAAAGTGCTATTTATGGGAACAGCATCTTGGTTCTAGACCAGGACTTCTCACCAAACCACCCATCTAAAAAAGACTTCACTCAGATAAGAATACCCTAATTGAAATTACTTGTCCCAAGTCAAACAGCAGAGACATGACCCTCTCACAGCCTCCACAACACTGTCTTTGCCACTACACTGGATCTTCCCCTCAATTTTTGTGCAAAACCCTCCAGAGAACTTGTGTTTTGCCTAATGCAGTAGACTTTTTTTTTATCACAGAAGGTTTGTAGGGCAAGGCAACAATGTCTGTCACAGCTCATCTCTACCAGAAAGAATTTACTAAGGAAGAGATACGTAAAGCTTGTCATGTGCTTTGTCAGATACAACAGAAGGGCTCAGTACCCTCCATCAGAAGGCAGCTTGTCCCGAGGCATCATTGAACTGCTGTTCCTAGGCTTCTTATGGACTTTGACAGATGGAGGTTCACATTTATAATCTTCTATTCCCTATATATACACATATATATATTTAAAAAAAACCCCATGAATCTATAGAATACAAAATAGGAAACAGGATCAAGGCTACCAAGAAATGCCTAGGGAAACATGTCATGGAGAGGGAGAGATGCCAGAAATTCAGTGATGTTTACTATTTGTTTTCTTTAACCCAAGGCTGTGAATGGTACCATAATGGGCAGCAGTATAAAATCCTGAATTCATTAGTCTTGAGCACAGATAGGAATAACACAATCTGGTCAGGAACAAGCCTTCTTAAATGGAATAGTGGGAAATTTGGACTCTCTGGAAGCCGGCCCATTGTGTTACGAGTGGATTTGGTTCACACTCACTCTCCCTGTTCCTGTACAGTAAGTGGAAAGGAATGGGGGGAAAAAAGGGGGGGGCGGGGGGGGGGTGGTTATTTTCTACTGGATGCTGAATTCAGGACGCTTCTGCCAGCTCCACAGTCCATGAGAGCAGGGCTGTATTGTGATTGCCCTGTGCATCTTTTGTATATTTCAATTTTTTCTTGGCACTACAACTCCTTTCATTTGTTACAAAGACTCTGTTGAAGCACTATTCTCGTTTATCAGGGGGTGGGGCTGGTGGTGGGCTTTTTATGGTTAAGGATATAACCATTTTCTCCTACTTCCCTTTCCTGTTTGTGGCTGATATTCAAGATAAACCCACTTTATTTCTAACCATACTAGTTCCTTCACTGTCTGCAGATAAACAGGCTAAGGATCAACACTTCATTCCCAGGAGCAGAACGATTCAGTGGAAGAAGAAATGGGATAAAGAAAAATTAGGTATGTTTAATCTCATATTAGTAATCTCAGTACTTGCAGAAGAGAGACATTTCTCCTGCCAAGTACTTACTTTCTGCTTAATTGTTTCCATAACTTGTTTCAAATCATGTTCAGGGCCAGACTGTTTCAAATGCCTGGGAAACTTTTGATGACTCATCAACATATTAAGCATCTTCCATCCATAATACCTAACATAGGGAAGAGAAAAAATGAATGACTGTTTTTTCTCCCTTGTGAATAAACAAAAAAAAAAGTCTTAATGAAATAAGCTATTTAAAATTTGCCATGTGTAATACCTATTACCTATTCAGCAAGGAGATATTTACCTCCACTTACTGCCACTGCATGATGCTGCCAGCTGAACACAAGAGGCAACAGGAGAACACGGGGCAATAGGAAAATACAGTTCCACCCTGAAATTCTGAGTGTGCTTCTGTGGGATCACAGGATCCCATGGGACGAGCAATGCACATCTCCTGCTGAGCTGTCATGGCTTATCTGCAGTGTCTTGCTGCCACTGCACAGTAATTTACCCTTCTTAAACAGGCAGAGAAACTAGGATAAATCACCTCATGCTTGCTGTTTTATTATTCTATACTACACCTATGCACCCAGGCAGCTAGTCGCTCATGTGTTCTAACCTTCTATTAATAGGAATTTAAATTAATAATAAAAGTAAGGGGGTTTGGGGTTTTGGTTTTGGCTCTGCTACTATGAAATTATAATTCTCTTCAAGAGGAAATGTGGAGGTCACTGACAACAACATCATACAGTGATTGGAAAAAAAGATTTGTGACTGCCACAGGCAACTGAATCTGCAGAATTTTTCTAGGACAGTCTTAATCTGACCAGACATACGTGTTTTGCATCATCCAGCGATGAATAGTGACCAACACTTCAGCTTTGCTTTGCACACAAAAGATCAAACAAAATTTTTTGACTGACTAACCTGAGCTCAGCTGATCTGAATATTCATTCCAGTCACAGGAATTTGGCAGTGGTCCTTCTTGCTGGACAACCTCACGTTACCCGATACAGTCATTTCCCAAAACATTTATTCACAATGTGAAGGAACTTTCTTAACCTTTACTTTAGCTTCCACTCTTCTGTGGTTTTATCTTTTATAGCCAGATATCAAGCAGTTTTCAATTTTTTTAAGGTGAAATAAAGATCATCAGCTAGTGTCCTGATGAGAATCCTGAGTGAGCCTCACCAGCGCGTCCACCCAAAATGTTGGTATTGACATGTTTGCCTCACAGGAGCTTCTCAGCTCTGATTTTCCCTACTGCCATCAGTAGGTGTTCAGCTGCACACTTCCACACCATGACGTTGTGGTGCCTGGAAACAAGAGAACAAGCACTGGAGCAGAGGGAAAAGGAAAGCCAGAAGCACAGGCTTTGGTCATAGTATGCTCCCTGTCATTGCTGAGAGGGAGGAATGTGTTCTCACTGCAGGTTTAGCCACCTGTAGAAGATCCTGTCCTCAGATAAATACAAAGTTGGCATTTTACAGAGGGAGTAAAAGGGAAGAATTCAATCTCTGTGGATTATGTGATAACTCCGTTTCTTTCCCAAAATTAACTCTGAGACAGAGGGAAATGAAAGACAATTCATTCTGACTCTTCAGAGGGCTCCCACTACACAGACAGAACTGCAGCAGGGTTGAGGCCTATTCCACCTCCTTATCTCTGTTGCGGTTTTGTGAGGCGAGATTCTGGTGTAGAGTAGAAAGGGGGCTGCGGAGGGNNNNAAGGGGGCTGCGGAGGGGGGGGCGGGGAGGGCTTCTCCAAGAAGCTGCTAGAAGCTTCCTTTAAGCCCAACAGAGCCAACACAAGCCAGGCTCTAGGCTGGACCCAGCACTGACCAAGGCCAAGCCCATCAGCAATGGTCACAGCGCCTCTGGGAATCACATTTAAGAGAAAAAAGATGCAAACAGCTGCTTTTTGCCACCAGAGATGGGAGTGAGAAGATGTGAGAAACTTTGCAGACATCAAGGTCAGTGAAGAAGAGGGGGGCGCCAGCAAGAAATCTGCAATTCTGCATACCCTTGGAAAAAAACAGCAGGGAGGAATGAAACCCTGTGGGGCATGCAGCTGCAGAAAATACAGCCATGCCAGTTTCTTTTGAGAGTTGACAAGAGGTACATTTAAATATTTCTGGGATGCATCAGGAAGAGTGTGGCCAGCAGGTTTAAGGAGGTTATCCTCCCCCTCTACTCTGCCTTGGTCAGGCCCCACCTGAAGTATTGTGTCCAGTTCTGGGCTCCCTGGTATAAAAAAGACAGGGACCTCCTGGAGAGAGTCCAGAGGAGGGCTACAAAGATGACTAAGGGCCTGGAACATCTCCCATATGAGGACAGGCTGAGAGAGCTGGGACTGTTCAGTCTAGAGAAAAGAAGACTAAGTGGGACATAATTAATGTTTATAAATATCTTAGGCATGGGATGCAGAGGGAATTGGCCAGCCCCTTTTCAGTGGTCTGTGGGGACAGGACAAGGGGCAACGGCTGCAAATTGGAGCACAGGAAGTTCCGCACCAACATGTAGAAGAACTTTTACACAGTGAGGGTGACAGAGCCCTGGGACAGGCTGCCCCGGGGGGGTGGTGGAGTCTGGACACCTATCTGTGCAATATGAGCTAGGGGGCCTGCTTTGGCAGGGGGGTTGGACCCGATGATTTCTTGAGGTCCCTTCCAACCCCTACAATTCTGTGATTCTGTGATTTTGCCCTTTTCACAAGTTCAGGAAAGGGTAATAGTAATTTCAGCCAGCTTGTCCTTTCTAGACGGTGCCTATTTGAAATGGGCACAGCACTAACATTTGAAGGCAGCATTTGCTTCAGTTACCCCAAGGGAGTTGCCCTGTGAAGGTGCCTGTCAAATGGGTCACCATGTTAAGGCCAATATGCAGCATCAGTTTGAATGGAAAGTGGGGCTGTGAAGACATGACAGTCAGAGTCCTCTCAGCAGGAGTTGTGCCTGTTGAGCAGGCTGTGCTGCACCTAGCAGGTTCTCCCCCACACGCTCCCTGTCCCAGCAATTAACCTCCTTATTTCTCAAGTTAATGGTATAATGATGCATGGTTTCTCCTTGTGCCTCTGTGGTTAGCACTGTGAAAGATCAAAGGGTGCTCACTGCCGGAACTGCCATTGTTCCTCCTCCTGCAAAACCACA
This sequence comes from Zapornia atra, assembly GCA_013400835.1. Classification (NCBI taxonomy): domain Eukaryota; kingdom Metazoa; phylum Chordata; class Aves; order Gruiformes; family Rallidae; genus Zapornia; species Zapornia atra. The sequence goes on from VZTU01035005.1 coordinate 35,538, forward strand.
AACCACCCTTTGCATGGATTTTCGCTTCCCCACCATTCACCATGTCTAGGCACTGTTGACAGACTGTGAGAACAAGTTGGCTGCAGTAGGGCAGAAGTTGATGGCAAGAGGAAGAGAGCGAGGTTGAACAGAGGATCTAATCACCAAGTTCACAGAAGGTTCCGTCATCCCCCTTCTGCCTCCCATCCCTTTCCCCCACCCACACAAAGATGAATGGCTTCATTAAGAGAAGAACTACATACTGGATTCCACTTCCCATGAAAGTGGCCATGGCTCATGCAGGAGTGATACTCTCCACCATGAGTCCCAAGGATCAACTGGCTCCTTTCTGGATGAAATGACTGGAGTCCCCCATCTTCTGGAGCAAGACCTGAACAATCATATCGACCTCATGGTCCATGTTCTTCATGATCTTGAAGAGGTCTCTGAGAGTGCCAATTGCAAAGCAAGATACTTTTGACTAGAGGGTGTTCACCTGGGGAAGTCATGAGGGGAAATGTAAGAATCACCTTGTAAAGAAAATCTAACACAGTAAGAGCAGAAGACCCCAAAGCACAGAAACACATTTACTCTGACCCAAACAACTTCACTTATACAAAACAATTTTAAGGTGACTGAACGCCTACAAATTGTTTCACCCAGACACTACTTAGCCTGTAATTTTTACTGCTTTGATTTTAGACCCTTTTATGAAAAAAACAAATTAATTAAAGCAAGGGCTGGTTTTAAACTAAGAGATGGTAAGTAAAGTGTGAGAGATGATACAGTGAAGGGTTTGCCCCACAGACAGGCCACTCCAGCCACCCAGTGGCTGCAGTGCAAAATGCCACCAGTGCACAGAGGCAACCAATCAATGGAAAGGGCAGATCAGCAAAAAGCACACAGAAAGGAAGGAGAAGACATCATGAGGAAACACTGGAAAATAAATACCTGTAGCAAATGCCCAGGATGTGGAGGAGGAGGTGGTGGGAGGAACCTGGGAGGCAAAAGCTGCAGTCTTTAATTACAGTTCAGGCAGAGATTTAGGCTGTGGCAAATCACCTGATTAGTGTCTCAGTTTCTGTGTTTGTATATTGCATTATAATGACATCTAGCTCAAAGAGGAGACAGACAGATGCCCTATATACCAGTAAATATAGCTATATGTACAGACAGATCATACAGATAGGTGACACAGGTATTAAAAAAATGAGGTCCAGAAATAGCAGTGAGGCAGACACTGAGCACAGAAGTAAATGAAGAAGCACGTATCTACTCTACACCCCATGTACGAGGTACACAGGACACATCCTTCTTACCTCTTTGGTAACTGCCAAAGAAACATCATGAAGTCTAGAAAGAAAGACTTCTGAGTGGCATATAGACAGGCATCTGATGCTGAAAAGTCCCTCTGCCTTCTGCTCCCTGAAAGGCAATTTCCAAAAAGATTCATTTTTCTCCCCACCCAAGAACTAGGCAGCACCCTCTGAAATCACCTGGGTGTCAGCTTAAACAAAGGGAGATGCTTCTCATACAGCACTCAATTAAGTTGTGGAACTCATTGCCATGGGGTGCGGTGACAGTCAAAAGCATACATAAACCTAAAAGGCAAGCAGATGATTTCCCAGTGCATGGGCTAATTTGTGGCCATTAAACAAGACAATCTTTCTGAAATTCCCAGCACACAAAGTCTCTATATTGCTGCTTCGTAGAAGTTGGGAGACTGACATGTTTCTGCTTCCTGTACCCTCCCTGTACCCTGTCCCTGAGATACAGTCCTGTTTGGCTGTTACTACAGCATTTGCCCTCTTCACCATCCCTAGAGGAGAGTTCAAGAGTGAGAACCTGCACTGCCACTCCTAGCTGAGTTCACACTCTGCAATCTAGTTTAAAAAAAGTAAGTTTAGTATGTCCTATAAGATTCCACACCTGGGCAAGAACAGCCAAAACGCTGGATTTTCCAGGCAGTCCCTATTTCCCTACTTACAGCCACATGTTTGTTTAAAAAGTAGTAAAACCTGTATCTTTCATCACTGTATTTGTGAAGGACCTGAGCTACATGATGGCACATGATACATTCCCTGGTTCACTAGGACTGCAGACCAGGACTGGGGACCCATCCTCACAGGGGTCCCTCAGTGTAATCCAGACCCTCCAACCTGCAGCAGTTCTCTGTACCTCACAGGGCACAAAAAAAGAATGGGAAAGAGGAGAGGGGCACAACAAAGTGATTGCACAAGGAAATGAATCATGGAAGATGTTTCATGGTCGTCCCAGTGTAAATGGAGCCCTAGTGAGTGTATGCTGACCCAGAAATCAAAAGGACAACCAACATCACCTGAAATTTATAGGAGTCTTCTCCTGTCTGTGTCTAATTTCAGGGTACACTGTGATTATCAACCAAACATCTTTGGTCAGTATTAAGCAGGAGAAAGAAAAAGTTTAATTCTAGAAGTGCAAGATTGCCACAGGATTTAATTTTTTCTTGTCTCCTTCAGGAGAAGTGACAGGCTGAGCATCCCTGCAGCATGTCTTAGTCCACTTAGAAACAGGAACTCCCTGTCTGGCCTCAGAGGCACTAGAAAGATGTTTCTAATTTACCTTTACACTGACAGGGAGAAAGAGTGAACAAGGTGTTTTCTTCAAGTTATTTCTGCTGAGCCATGTCAGTGCACTGAGCAGCTCCTGCTGTGGTTCAGGGAAGGGTCTGACTTCACAGGCACTTTCACCCTCTGCCTCATCTTCACAGTCCAGGAAGGCCAGAGCAATGGCAGGCAGCAAGCTCACTGTTAAGGAGAGGGTCAGACATCATGATTGTATACTGCAGGGCAAGGCATCCCACCACCAAGCAGATGGCAACACAGTCTCCCAGCCAAGACTACATATGGGTGCAAACTGGCATTGGTTCAGAGACCTCCCCTCTGTCTGGCTCATTGCTTTCCCCAGCATCCAACCATCTCCCAGTCACCCCTAGCTGGGCACCAGCTCCTTGTGTAAACCTGAAAAGTGCAGACAGCTCTTAAATCCATATAGGTACCACAGCCAGCCTGCAGATTCATAGTGCCACAAAGCTCATGCCTGCTGGAAGCTGGTGTCACCCAGCAAGATTTGCTACCCGAGGAGAAAGCTCCTGAGATGTACACACAGTTCCCTGTAGCACTTCCCTATTACCTGGAGTGCTGGGGACAGAGCCCCATCTAACTTTCCAAGGAAATACCTCCAGCTGCCCACAGTCAGCCTAGACAACCAAGTCCTGCTGGGCTTGGGTGAATGCCTGAGGAGCAGCCACCAGGGAACAGTGTGATAAGTCACCCTCTAAATCTGACAGTGCCTCTGTTTCCATTTACTTCAAATACTCTAGACAGCAGGTAGCTGAGTACACATACATTTTAGCATGCTATTGGGAAAGTAGTAGTTTATGGATTTTGCTGTTCTCTGAGTGTTATGAATATTTACTATTTCAGAGGTACCCACTGGCTGTTTTTTGAAGATGCTGAGGTGAAATGTATTTGTCATCAAATGTGTTTGTTTGGAAACTGTGCAATGCCTAAGCTTTCTCTTGTGGAAAAATGCAATTTCTGGTATAGATAGTTGTGACAAAAAAGCCTTCCAAATGTGAACTGAGAATAAAAATATGTAAATACAGATGCAAATTGTTGGCAAACACACTCTCTTGATGATAAATATACAAGGTATAAGAAAATTCAAATGACAAATGCATTTTTTATGACACCTATTTGTCATCAAAAGCACCGTAGGTCAAAAATTTCATGTCTTGCACTCAAAAGCTCATTTTCTAAAGTGTAGATGAAAACATCTGAGCTGTCTAAAAGTATCGAGTATAAATATTGTACAGAATCTAGATGAACTGATATGGAATCTGTAGGGCTTCTATGGTACCTTACATGTTCTACAAAGTATGGAAGATGGAGGAACTGTACAATCAAAAATGTTCAGATGGGGACTAACTGGGATGTCACTGCATGAGTACATGCATATTCACATCTATAGCCAATATGAGTGGAGAGCCATGTCAGCCTAGTTCTGGTCAATTCTGAAAAATGGAGTAGCATCACAAGAAAAGAGCGTCCAAAGTCTCATTCCTAGCTTCCATTTGCTTAACTCACCCTACTCATGATCCTGACATGAGGTAGGCTACCCATCAAGGAGAGATGAGAATCACTGTGGACTCACTGTCTGCTGTATATTTATTGCAGGTAGCAAACAGCCTGGGAGTACCAGGCAGCCTCTCCTGTACGTCATCTGCTGCACACAGCCACCGTGTTTGGGTGGGGGGACAGAAGAGGCACTGCTTCATAATGGTGGTAGGATGAGAGAGGTTAAAAGCCATTCAGCACTACCGTGCAACAGTGTGATTGTACCGAGTCACTAATCTCCATGCAGAGACAACCTATGCTGCAACAGTAGAAAAGCTGGCTGGGGAGCCAGACAGCAGCACAGGCAGAGGACCACGGTGGGTAGCTAATTGATCACAGTGGTACACATATGTGCACAGTGAGCATACCCTGCCAGACTGCCCCAGAGCTCAGCCCTGCAGCTACAGTTGCCTCCCAGCACCAATGCTGTATTTTGGATTATCTGTACAGGCAAAAGCTAGGGCTTAAACCTTTGCCACTACTTTATTCAGTGAAACCTCCAATGATGGGGCATCGACATCTTTTCTGGGTGACCTGTTCCAGTGTTTTACATCTTCCTTGCATCTAGTTTAAATTTGCTCTCTTCCATTTTAAAACCAAATGCAGTTATGCTTTCCCTCAGAAATGAGGAAAACTTGGTACTGCTTTTCTTTTTTTTTTGCTTTCCAGTCTCAGAGGCTGGATAGGGAAGTTACATTTGTGGGGCTCCCACTTTAGCACTCCTCACCAGTGCTCCACCACATAATATCAAGAAAAAGAGCAGATAACCTTGCCTGATGTCCTTGGGCTGACTGCTGACTCTTTAAGTTCCCTGCTGCTGCACTCACAATCAGAGCCTGTCAGCTGCAATTAAGTCACTAATGCTCATGTGGGTAAAACATAATCGCTGGCTAGGGGCTCCAGCCCAGCTCTGCAATGTGAGGTCCTCAGCAGGGACTAGTGTGAGCAGGATAATCTGTCCTCCCACGTGAGCAAGTTCTTTAGTGTTTTAATTAGAAATAGTTTAATTTTGTTTCTTCCAGGTTGCACCTTAGTTGAAAAGCATTCTTTAGGACTCAGCCATTCATCTTTCCTGGAGGCTATTCTCTATTAAGAGAGCCCGAAGCCCCGATGCAGTTTGGAAGGCAGAATTAAGTAGTCTGAAAGACTTATAGGAGAAGGGGGAAATGTGATATTCTGTGACTGACTCGGTGTGGGCCATTGGCAAGACACTTCATGCATTTTTCCTTGGAAAATGGAAATAAAGTGTAATAGCCTTCCAGTCTGATTTCATAGACATTTGCAACACTATGCAAATAGCAAGCAAGGGAACAAGAAGGCCCACAACTATGGCAACCACTTACTTTTTTCAGCTGCATCCTCAGGGTCAACACCCTGTGGAAGGAGCTGCAAGGACTCTTCTTTCTCTTTCCCCTCTGTTTATGGAGAAGCTCCATCTTTCTCTGCTTCTGCTGTATTTTCTTCTGAGCTGACCTGGACAAGGTAATACGGATCTAGTTGCAAAGGAAATACATCATGGAGCAGAGAGAGCTATACAAACCACATGCAGCACCTCATGAGGAACACAGTGATAGAGCATCATTGTCTTTAATCCAGACCTGTATACATCCCAGTAGTTTCAGAACAATTCCTCCTTTCCTCACCTTGGCATACAATTACATCCAGTGATGTATAACACTTATTACCATAAATTTCCACTGGTCCAAGGTTTGGTTTCTCAGTCTATGTCAGGAAGCCTTGCTTGAACCAAGAGTCATAGGAGTGCTCCAAGATGAATGAAGAACTGACATTACCAGTGAATAGACAGTTCAGTTCCTGCAGGCCAGGGAAGGCAAATAAACTGCAATAACCAGCAACAAAAGGTAATTTGCTGTTTCTTAACACTCATGGCCAAGTAATTTCAGTTGCTTCTCATTTCCTTGCTTCTGAAGGACTCAGCTGCTGAGAACACAGGAGTCCAAAAAAAAGGAGCCACATAAAAACAAGTTGGAGAAACATTGGTCTTCATGATAGAAAATTGGAGAATGAGAGGGCTGTGAGATAGAGGGAGTAAGGTAACCAAGGAAAAAACAAGCTCTCCTATTTTATTTTGCAGACTTCCTTACACTCAACATTATAATCTTTCCTTTTGTGCTCTGAGCATGCACTTGCACATGTTCACTGATGTGTAACTTCTTTGTCATTCAGATCTGCTCTGAATTGCCCTTTGTACATAAAGACTGCTTCTTGTGTAACCTTAGCACCACCTCACAACCAGTGTCTTCTGCCCTAGCGAAAATACTCAAGCAATTGGTCTATAGCTGTCAAATGTATTCCCTAGAGAATCCACCATCCCAGAGAGAAAGATCATGATTTTCAGTGACAGTCTGTGCTAAGCACTGAACAGTCATTGAAAAGGAAGCCTGCTCGCCCCTGTCCTTAGCCCTCACCCTTCCACTGCTGTTGAACTCGTCATCGCTCAGATGAGGGCTCATGGAATGATCCATTTCCTGGGCTGGATGTGTGGGAGGCCTGTTAACGAGGGCACAGATTCACATAACTGATCAGCAGACTTCAAACTACCAACATTATCATGCTGGTGAACAGACAAGATGGATCTCAGAGTATGGAGGTCTCATAAGACAGATATGATTGTGTATGAGAACATCAAGGTGCACACAACTTCTCCAAACAGATGGGGTACTACCATATTGCACTGGCAGCAGAAATGGCTGGCCATTAGACTCGAACCTAATACATGATAGAGGCCTCAGCCCTCTGCTTCTGCTGAACAGCTGTGTTTGATAGAGAAGAGCAGAGAAACTGAGATTGCCCTTACCAAAGAGTTTCTTACCTGCTCCTATCCATTTTGATTTTAGTAAACATCCTCTCTTTCCCAGTTACTGAAAGAATGTCTGTTATTTAATAGCTATAGGCCTTTGTAGAGGTAGAAATCAACATTTCCTCCTCTCTGCTGGAATATTTTAGAGGGCATTCAAAGAAACACTTAGGATTGCTAGAGTGTGGCCAAAACCAGAATTGTGTTCTTGAAGACAGATAAATCATTTTCCCCCCACAGGTTTTATTCTAAATTGTAGCAGATCAGCCCACTTTCTGGGCAGCCTGACTAAAGGCTGATTCTCTTAATGGGAATAGCACAGCACAGCTCATTCTGAAATACTCTCCAACAGAGCTGTTAAAACTCAGAAAACTAACCATTCTTTACATGGCTTCACAGATGATAAAATCATGGGATAGCCAAGCAGTAAAAAAGGAATAACTTTCTTAAATCAGGATTTTCTTCCCTGCAAAACGGTCAGGTCAATAATAAAAGAGAAAGATATGTTTTAACGATATAGCTCATTTCTGGTCCAGACTGTATCCAGAAAAAAATATCACCTTACTTCCTAGCAATACTTCTCTCTAGTTGCATTCAGCATCCTAGCTGCATATCAGCAATAACGAAATAATTCCTATGGGGCATACCCATTATTTGGCAGAACTAACACTGAGCTGAGGGACCAGTGGATCTTATCCCTTTTTCTGCATCAACCAAACTATTTGTTAAAACTCCCATCTCTCCTCTCACTACAAATCCAGAGATGGCAAAAGGACTGCAACAGTGTCACTGAGGTTTTCAACTTTAAAAATATTGGCTGACACAGATGCAGCAGAGACTGTATTTTGTCTTGCAGAGCTCTTCTTGCTAGTGATAATACAAGGCAGGGAGGGAGGAGAAGCCAGTAGGCATCTCCTGCCTCAGTTTCCAATACTGACATATGCAAACAGAGTAGGGGAGAGATTTGTAATCAATAAATGTAGCATATGTGGTTTGAGGTAACCGAGTTACAAAAAGGATACCTCAGTTCATTACCTCTGTGTTTCCAGCCCATAAGAGGATGGAAAGCTCAGATCCTGCATAGGTTGGATCCTGTTTAAAGTTTCTTTCTCTTTAAATGGAAAATTCACAAGGACTTCTGGGCTGGTTTCGGCTGGTGTGGAATTATTTTCTTCATGTAGGAGCAGAGTGGGTATATTTCTAATTTCATGCAAAATGACTCAATTTTCTCTAATATTTGTGACATTAGAGAGTATGCATGGAGATAAAAGGTATGAGTGTGAGGTAAAGAAATGTTTACCTTTTCTTGTATCCATTTCAGGGGCGCCAAGCTACCCCTCCAGCTCCTGCCATTCATAAACCCATGTTGGAGTAATTTTCACTAGATCACCAGAGCACATTCCCCAGTGTCTGGGCTCTGAGGGACCTGTCTGAGCACATTGAGGAACTGAAAAAAGTTCCAGGATGGTTTTCAAACAAACTTCCACAGTGCCACCCATGGGTCAGGATTCTAGTGATCATTTTGTGACAGCCATACTTACCTCCCTAGATGTTTAAGGGTCTTCATTTCTGCTGCCTGATCTTGGCCTTAAGAAAATGAAGGATAAAAGAAGATACAAGGAGACAGAAAGAGAAGCAGGATATAGCATTAAAGAAGGTAACCTTTCTTAGCATGGTCATTCTGATGAAGGAGGAAATGCAACCCATAAAACCAACAATATACAAAGCTGATAAATTGACATTAAACTTTCCGTTGTTGGAATCACACATTGCTCATCAAGCTCCAGTTGAAACATGGGAGCTATTTTTCAGTTTTGGCCTTAACTGGTTCTCCTTTTGGAGCAAAGTGCCTCTGACTGTTACAGGCATTACATAAATCCCCACCGAATCAGCAAGAGATGGTAAAGCAGTCACAAATCTGTATTGAGGGCAACTACCATTACGTTGCTCCAGAAGCCTCCCTTTGCCTGACCATGCCTTAAACTGATGACATTATCTTGTTACACATGGTAGTACCACTGCTGTCTTGTAAGGCCAGTGCTACAGCTTGCTGCTTTTTCAAGAAGAAAAAGGGTTTTTCCATCTCAACTGGTAGGTAAGTATATTCAGATTGCACCTTAAAATCATGCCGAAGCTTTTAAACTGGAACTCTATGACTCCTTATTTATTGTTAGAACCAGGATAAGGTTGACAGCTAGATTTGCTCTCACATACCCAAGCAAATATCCTTCCATCAGTTACAGGCCTATAATTGTTCCCTAGCACCTTGCCCCTTTTGATCTTAAAATCATATTTAAATCTTCCCAAATGGAACCACAAAACTTACAGCATTAATCAGTATCTGAGTCCAGTGAGGACATGCTTTTAAGATACCCGTAAATCCTGCTGCCTCCTCCTCCTCCCCACCACCTTCCCTGGTCTTAAGAGTGTGATGTTGGTTTTGACATTGTGCTGGATCATCATAGATACAGAAAAGGGTGAATTTCCATAAATATGTTGGAGAGCTGACTGTGGAAAATAACCACACCAGATGAGAGGCACGAGGTAAACAGCATATTGGAGTATCAGATGCTTTGGCTTACCTCATCTTCAGAGCCTCTTGGAAATGCAGGTGCTGAGACCTTGGGAGAGGCACTGCAGTGCTACCAGGAACCCCATCAGATGGACTTGTGACTTGGGGTGTGCTCATTTCAGCTAGAATAGAGTTAATTTTCTTTCTAACAGCCAGTGGAATGTGGTGTTTTGGAATTCGGATGAGAGCAGAGCTGATAACACACTGATGTTTGTCGTTGCCTAGCAGTCACGGACTTTTCAGTTGTTCATGCTGCCCTGCTAATGAGAAGGTGGGGGACACAGAGGAAGCTGGGAGGGGACACAGCCAGGACAGGTGACCCAAACTGGCCAAAGAGGGAATTCCATGCCAATTATATCATGCTCAGCATAGAAGAGGGCTGGTGCGGTGGAGCAGCACTCAGGTCCAGGCCAAAAGATTATGGGGACGGTTCAGTTTTGGGGAAGGTGTGGTTTCAGGACAGCTCTGAGTTGTGCAGTTTGGTGAGCAACTGCATTGTGTATCACCAATTCTGTATAGTTTGCTATAAAGTCCTGTTATTGTTATAGCTCTCTCTGTACTGCCCCAGTACACTGTCCTTATCACAACCTGCAAGGTTTGGGTTTATTTGAGTTTTCTTTTCCTTCCCTTCCCTCCCCCCTGCCCCCCACAATTCTCCCCCCTACACCCTCTCATTTCTTAGAGAGAGCAGCCGCATGGTGTTTGGCTCTTGGCTTGGGAAAAAACACAACAGCATATAGAATTTTAAACATTT
>VZTU01035007.1:0-34677 GCA_013400835.1 Zapornia atra
TGTTTGATCTATTAATTTCTGAAATTTCTGGCATGAATCCACTGAGAGTGGACGCATTCATGCAGCACATACCTTTCAAAATTTTCACAGCCATGTCTGTAAGCCAGCAACACAAATCAGCTGTTGCATGTCTTACTGAATCCACATCTGTAGCCAAGTGCCGTGATACCTTTGCTGTTGCATTTGTTTGCTTTGCCAATCAGGAGTGTCAGAAGTGCAGATAACATCAGCCTCACCTTTTCGTGCAGGCACCACCCACTGCAGTCTGTGACCGTAGGCCCTGCAGAAATCGCTATTTCCCTAATTTTCATTTACCACAAACACATCCGTATTTCAAAGACTGTTAGATGGTTCGATATGTCCCGCTGCAAAACTCATAGTCCACTGTGGCTGCACTTGGAACACTTGATTCAGTTACTGTGATCAGGATCTCCTCCTGCTTCATGCAAGCTTGATTTCTTCTGGATCCACGACTTTATCCGCATGGTTCCCATATCTGTAATGACACAGGCAGATCTCCTTCCCCAAGTTAGTACCTGTAACTTCACTTCTTACTAACACCTGACATTGAGGTTTTTTTTTTCCTCTCTTTTTTCTTTTTTTTTCTTTTTGTTTGTGAAGCAAAAACACTTGAGAGTTCGATTCCTACGTTCTACCATGGCCTGGCCTGTAGGCAAATGTGGTGTCCCTGTAACATAGGTTATGTCCCACAATTGGAAAAATGTTTGTGCTATATATCCTGTGCTGTTTTTATTTCACGGGGTACCTGGCATTGGACATGTTTACTAGCCTTCCCTGTTTGTGCAGTAGCTCACACTGCCAGGAAAAAGTACCCCTTTTTTTTTTCCAAAGACTTCTAGTGTGCCTGTGCCACAAGATTTCACACCAGGTGCAGGGCCTGCTTGCTGACAGTCCAGGCATGACTGTGCAATCCCTTTAGCCTCAGTAAACAAAGAAGTGGTACTGTAATTTTCTCTGGAGCAATCTGCAATCCCTTGCTTTTCAAATGCACTGTTAACTCATGAATCAAGCTTTCAATGTCCAAGTTTTTTCCTGCAATCAATATCTCAACTGTGTAATAAGGAGGAGACATCCGGATTTGAACCAGGACCAACTAGAAATAAGTATCCCTACTGCTAACTGCAGTGGAAAATTCCAGTAAAACTGTCTTTAAATAGGTGTCTCCAGAGTGGCTGTGTTCAGTGTTGTACAGCGTGTGTCATCATTAAATATTTAAAACTGTAGGCTCTCTGGCTGCTTCTTGACTTGCATTGCATTCCGTGTTTTTGACATTGCATAACCTTAATGTTTGTCTATCAAATATTCACCTGTTGAAGTGGCTGCAGAAATAATGTTTTAGTACAGGTGCTAATTTGGTGTGGATGTATAGTGTTTGGAGAAAGCAGATCTAGAACTATTGGCGAAGTAATTACTGAATGAGCAAACTGATAGAATACAGGTAGGGAGATTAATCTGGAGAGTTTGTGCTTCAAATCTGTATCACAAAAGAAATAGATGGACTTTGACATCAATAATGTATAGAAACTGTATACGCCATAGTCCAGGTAAGCTGCTTTTGCATGGGAATTTGTTCTGTTATGCCAGTAACATTTTGTGGTGTCCCTGTTTTTCTCTAGGAATGCTGACTTGCAGTAATCAGAGTAATGCTTTGCCAAAGTCAGACTTCATTTGCATGGTATTTCCAAGGTTCTTCAGTTAATTACCTGGTCAGAAGGAACTTCTGGGTGCTTAGTAAGATGGCTGAAGACAGCATTTGGCAATGAAGTACTAACTCCAGTTTGTATGTTATTCCAGATCCACAGAATCATTAAGGTTACAAATGACTTCCAAAATAATCTAATCCAACCATCCTCCTACCACCTGTATTACTAAACCATATCTCTCAGTACCTCATCCAGTCTTTCCTTTGAACATCCTGAGGGACAGTGACTCCACCACCTCCCTGGGCAACCTGTTCCAGTGCTTAACCAGATCTGAGTATACATCAGTGAGAATACAGGAGTAGTCACAGCATCAGAATGGTTCGTGTTAGAAGGGGTCTTAGAGATCATGTAGTGTTCCAGCCCCCTGCCTGGGGCAGGGACACCTTCCACTACATGAGAGCTCTCAAGAGAGCAGAGTAGAGGGGCAGAATCACCTCCACTGACATGCTGGCCACACTTTCCTTGAATGCAGCCCAGGAACCAGTTGGCCTTTTGGGCTGCAGGTGCGTATTGCTGGTTCATATTGAGCTTTTCCTCAACAGACCACCACCGCCCCTCCCCCGAATAACGCTCCTCAGGGCTGCTCTTAAGCCATTCTCCTCCCAGCCTGTAATTGTGTTTAGGATTGAGCCTACCCAGGTGCAGGACCTTGCACTTGTCTTTGTTTAACTTCATGAGGTTGGCATAGGCCCATTTCTCAACCCTGTCCAGGTCTTCCGGGATGGCATCTCTTCCCTCTAGTATATTGACTGCACTACCCTGCTTGGTGTCATCCATGACCTTGCTGAGGGTACACTCTTTCCAGCTGGTCATGTCACTGACAAAGATGTGATAGTCCCAGTACTGATCCCTGAGGAACACAATTTGTCATCAGTCTCCATTTAGACATTGAGCTGTTAACTACAACTCTGAGTGCAACCATCCAGACAATTCGTTATTCAGAGAGTAGTTCATCCATCAAACCGGCCTTTATCCAGGATGTCGTGTGGGACAGTGTCAAACATTTTGTGGCAGTCCAAATAGATGATGTCAGTTGTTCTTCCTTTATCCACTGATGGGACTCCATCATAAAAGGCCACCAAGTTTTCCAGGCATGATTTGCTGTCAGTGATGGTTAGCACCAGTCACATCTTGATTTTCCATGTGAGCCTTCAGGAGGATCTGTTCCATGATCTTGCCAGGCATAGAGGTGAGACTGACTAGCCTGTAGTCTTCTGGGTCTTTTTTGTCCTTGAAAATAGGAGTTACGTTTCCCCTTTTCCAGTCAGCAGGGACTTCCATCAGACTGCCATGATCTTTTGGATAAGATGGGTAGTGGCTTAGCAATTTCATCTTCAGTTCCCTCCTTCCAGAAGTTGAGCACCTCAGCCTTCTCTGCATTCCTCAGCACCAGGTCTCCAGTTTTCTTTTGGAAAGGGCTTAGATTGTCCCTAGCCTTCCTTCTGTGACTGAGGTACCTGTAGAAATTGTTCTTGTTCCCCTTTATGCCCCTGGATAGATTTAATTCTGTCTGGGCTTTAGCTTTCCTAACCTGGTCCCTGCTGCTTGGACAGCCTCTCTGTATTCCTCCCAATTACCTTCTTGTTCTATTTCCTGTAGACTTTTTCCACCCATTAACTCCAGGAGCTCCTTGTTAATCCATGGAGTCATTCTGGCATTCTTGTCTGCCTTCCTCTTTTATCTTGGGGGGGGATGCACTGTTCTTGGGCTTGGAGATGGTCCTTAAATACTGACCAGCTTTCTTGGGCCCCTCTTCCCTCCAGGGCTTTGTCCCGTGGCAGGCCAAGCAGATCTCTGAAGAGTCAAAGTCTGTTCTCTTAAGTCCAGAGTAGTGAGTTTTCTGCGCTCCCTCTTTGATGCTCTGAGAATCTCTGATTGCTGCAACCAAGTTTTAACCCTTGAGTTTCACGTTACTTACCAGTCCCTCACTTCTTCTGAGTCCAGCATAACAACTTCTCTTGTGGGTTCCTGTACCACTTGGAAGAGGAAGTTGTTGTCAGTGCATTCCAGGAACCTCTTTGATTACTGGTGGCTTGCTGTCTTGTCCTTCCAACAGAAACAGGGGTGGCTGAAGTACCCCATGAGGACCATATCTTGTGAATGTGAAATGGTTGCTATCTGTTTACATAGGGCCTTATCCACTTGATCTTCCTGATCAGGCAGTCTGTAGTATACTGCCACTATGAAGTCTCCTTTTCCTGCCTTCCTATTAACTCTGACCCATAAGCTTTCCTTGCAGCTCCTCATCCATCCCAAGGAGCTGTCACTAGGATGCTTCCCGTGTCGGGTATATCTGAGATCAGTGTATGTTCTGAAATATGAAAAATACCTTGTAAACACACTTCAAGAATTTCGAGGGAATGACACTGAAACTGCACTTGCAGTGGTAGTATTTACTGTTAGAGCTTACTGCTTTCATTTATTTGCTTACTCTAAATTGCATTCAGTATAGGCCTTGACTGCTAAGCCAAGCTATATCCCAGGGCATGGGCAGTAGACATCCTTGGATCAACTGTCACTGTGAAAGAATTCATACTCACTTGACAGTAGAAAAGTGTGTGGAGGCCTGCAAATACTACTTTATATTATGACAGATAACCAGTTCTGTAGCATAAGGTAAACTTGGAATAAGTTGGGAAACACACAAAAAGTGTTTTTCTTTCTTCCAAGGTGCTCAGAATTACTTGATACACTTGACATGTGACTGCAGTGTGAATGCCCTTTTGGAAGACTGTCTCTTTTGAAAGGAATAATGGGGGGAATTGACTGCAGCTGGCTTTATACAAAAAGCTGTGTGGGAATCCTCTGTTGTGGCTTTTCTTTCAGACTCTGGCTACTTCCTTAAGATTTGTTATCTGTTCTTGCAGAAGCACAGAGTGACTGAGGTTGGAGACTCCTCTGAAGGACTGTAGTCCAACCCCATGCTCAGAGCAGTTTCACCATAAGCAGGTTCCTCAGGTCTGTGGCCAGTCAGGTTTGGAACATGTCGAGGGTTAGACTACAGTCTGAGTAACTACTGATGCTTGACTGCCCTTTATAATGAAAAAGTGTTTCCTTATGGAGTGAACTCTATCTGGGATTTCCAAATGAACTTTTCTTTGTTTCAGTTTATGACTGTGTTCCTGGCAAGCAATTTCCCTGCCCTGTCCAGCAGTGGGTCCATGTTTTCTTCAGGTGTAACTTTTGCTGCTGATATATTCGTGCAGATTTTTGTTGCCCTTCAAATCTCACCAAACTGAAATTTAGTTGGGCTTTCACCTTAACCTCATCTGTGTATGACTGGACATAACTTATGTATTCCAAGTGTCAGGTGATAGGACAAGGGGGAATGGCCTCAAGCTCTGCCAGGACAGATTTAGAACAGACATTAGGAAAAAAATTCCTCATTGCAAGTGTTATGAGGCATTGGAACAGGCTGCCCAGGGAGATGGTTGAGTCACTGACCCTGGATGTGTTTAAAAGACAGGTAGACAAGGTGCTCAGGGTTACGGTTTAGTAGAGGACAGGTATGGTTCTACTCTGTAAGGTCTTTTCTAACCTAGTGATTCTGTTGTTGTGATATTCTTGCTTTCACGTCCTGTACACTTGGCTTTTATGTTGGAGCTAAATCACTTGGTCATCTAAGTAAGCCCCCAGACACCTTTTCTAGGGTAGACCTTAAGTTTGGAGGTGATGCAGGGGCATCAATGTGGTTTCCAGACCTATGAAACTCTCCTGGCAACTTGATTTGTAAGAACTGTAGTATCCATGCCTGTGCTGCTGGGCTGTGGTAATCACCTGGGAGATGCATCAGAGCAATGTATAGGTAAGAAGGGAGAACTTGAATTTCATTTTTAGCACTACTGAACTTGAACCAAGGATCAAGCAGACCTTATGCATTGGTTACTTGCTTCTAGCCTACCTTAGTGTCGCTGACTAGGAGGAGGAAAAAAGCTCAAGGTATTAAGCATTGCCTCACAGGTCACTTACACAAAGCAAATAAACCTTAAGTGAAGTATGTCCTCTCTTCATAAAGAACATAACTCATTTCTACTTATGCTGTACTTCCTCAGTGTTACTCATCTAATGTGTCAAGTCAGAATGACTTTGACAGTTGGCAGTGGGCAGCTGGATGGAAAGTCCAATTACTGTGTTAGATTGCTTAGAAAATGGAGCTACTTAATCTAACAGCATATACAGAACTGCTTCTAAAGCAAAGTCTTGGTATGTGGGAGACTGGGAAGAAAGTTATCACCATGAAGTATGGTTCAGGTGTTTTAGCAGGCTTTTGGTATCTTCTTTTCATACAGACTTTTTTAATCATCCTTTTTGAAAGGAGTTTGGGGTTTGCATTCCACGGCCTCTGAGTGCTTGCATGCTTACAAAATAGCTTAGTTAACAGGTATTTATCAGAGTTGAAATCTAATGTAAAGTCCACAATACCTCCATAATTATCAACAAACTATGATTTGTGGTTTTTTATTTTCTCAGTGAATGTTGCTTGACCAGCAATTGGGTAGGTTTCTTTTTAAATAGTCACTGTTTTGCCTCCTCCCTTCAACGGATGGTTACCCCCAAAAATTCTCACTTGTCTCCAGAAAACCTGTCCAGATGCATATGGAAAGAAGAACTGGTATCCAACAACTTAAAAAGGACTGGATAGTCCTTTTCAGGGTATCTTAATTTCAGAGAGAATTAAAAACCATAAATAAAACCCAGATAAAACGGAGATGTACCAGTGATGCATGCAGCTATTCATCTATCTTTATCTAGTTAGTAAGTATTGTCTGTTGTACTTTGCTTCCATTGGCATAAAACTTCACATTAGTAACAGTTCACTGTTTTCAGTGCCCTGCTACCACGTTAAGCTTAGGTTTGGGGGTTTAGAAGGGTTCTTTTTTAAAATAAACATTTACTTAGCTGTTCATAACTCCTTGGTTTTCATAATTTAGAATTTTACTGTGTCTAGTCCTGTTAGCTAGGCAGTATATCTCCATCTCTGGCCTTGGGTCCCCTTAAGGTCATCCTGCCAAACATGCCAAGGAGCCCTCTTAAACTCACAGCCTAGTGTGCAAGTTGGGAAGGTTCTTTTATTTCTTGCCTCATGCGGCTTTCCTACCTTTTAGGGAGCCATTGCTGTCCTTGCTGCTGTTTTGACTGAATGCAAGCAAGCTTTTATATTCTTATTTTCCTGTATCTGGTACTGCTTACCTCTCAGAATCCATGTGTACCTGGGAATACCATAGGTGTAGACTTTTGCCTGTAGAAGAGTAAGAAAGTGATTTAAGATCTGTAAATTGTTCTTTCAAACATGTGTGTGTGTACTATGAGGGTTGAATATACAGAATAAAGAGTTTGGTTTCGAACACAACTTGAAAGTACTGGGACTTAGCTGCACAGCCATGTAATGGTAGCAGACTTACCACTTCAAGGAAAAAAAAGGTTTTACTAAGTTTGATGTTAAACCCTTCAGCATAAAATTGCAAAATCAGTCACAAGGCAGATTAGGAGAAAAAACTGAGGCTGTTTCCAGCTGCCTGTGTAGGAGATCAGAAGACAAACACCTCGAACACAGGTCTTGAGCTCTTCTGTCGCCCTCATGTTAAAAGAGCAAGGCCCTGTGGCTCACAGGGCTCTCTTGGATCCTGTGTTACCTTGGCTGCAAGTTCTGTAGGTCAGCCCTGTTTAGCCAGCTTTGGAAGATACCTTGTACACAGCCTCTAGATAGAATGTCAGAGGGTCGCAGCAATGTTCAGGGTAGTTCTTGTTTAGTCTCCAGGGTGCTCTTTATGACTGCCTTTTTTTGTTTTGCATCTGTAGGACTCTTAAGAGTCTGCTGATATGAATGGAAATGAGATGGGGAGGATTTGAAAATGAATGTCAAAGGATTAGCAAAAGATAAATTCAGAAAGTTCCAGCTGCCCAGAGTTGGCTGATCTTGCGTTGTAGGGAGGAGAGGATAAATCTGACCACTTCTTCAGCTTTTTTAACTTTACATTTCATACAGTGAAAACACCAAATAAAGTTTTTCCTGTCCTGTTCCACAAACATGGATATTGTGAGTATATCCTGTAACAATGATAAACCACTTGCAGAGGTTTCATTCGGAGGTACTGAACTCTCCAATGTGCTGTTTTTGTAGCATGTGTCTAAGGGTGTCTAAGAAATTATTTGACAATCTTAAAATACATGACTGACATTTCGAGGCAGCAGGTAAAAATTTCTGTCCAAAAGGAGCCGAGAAGCAGAGTTACTAAGCTTTTGGTTCTAAGACCTCTGTGTTGCAGCAACTGGCAAGCTGCTGAACAGCCAAAATGCAAGCTGCATTCCTAATTTAGGCATTCATTCTTCTGTCTAGAAAAGTGATGTAGCAGTTTATCTTGATCTTGTGAACGATTACGTGTCACTTCCATAGCAAGCTCAACACATGTACAAAGGGCACAGCACTTGAAAAATACTTAAAAACTTCTAAGTGCTTTGGACTGTTTTCTTAGGCTTTTGACCTAGGCACTGAAGTCAAATCTCTATCCCTTTTATTTTTTAAATGTTTTTTAATTATAATTAAAAGGAAAACATTCTTGGGTTGTCTTAAATTTGCCTTAGTAATCTTTATGGTACGTTGAGAACACTTTCTCTGCTAAGGCTTGCTGGACTATGTACCTAGCTCTTTTCCTCATGCTATTGCAATATAGAGTATTATATATTACAATTAATTCATGTAGTCAGTTTGTCCTGTATGGTCTATGCTGCATTCCTTCAGTGTTTTCACAGAAGCCAGCACTGAAAACACCCCTCAAGTGTATGAGGTAATTTTGCTGGCTGCCCTTTAAAAACTTTCCAGTATCTCTGAACAAATGACATTGTTCTACTTCAACTGTTTTGGAAGTGTTTTTCTAGGGTTTTTCACTTTCTTTTTCTTAAGGTTTCCTATGCAAGACCGAGTTCAGCTTCTATCAGAGATGCAAATTTGTATGTTAGCGGACTTCCAAAAGCAATGACCCAGAAAGAACTGGAACAGCTCTTTTCCCAGTACGGACGCATTATCACTTCTCGAATTCTGGTTGACCAAGTCACTGGTAAGTCAGGAGTTCTGAACTTCCTCTCATTTTTGGACTGGCACTCTAAGAAATGCTTTACCTTTCAGTTACAATAGTCTCGTCTCCAGAATGTATGAGAGGTGCGTGTATATATAGGCCAGAAAATGCAATTTTCTGCTGGAATTGTTCATAAATATGCATGGACAAAAATAGATTGCGGAGTGTACTAGTCCAGCTTGAGTCATTCCCACCCTGAAGGTGCAGGTTTGAAGCCTGTTCCATGGCTTGTAATAAATTTACAGCTGCTATCATCTTCCTTTCCAAGCCTCCGCATCAAGCTGCGGCTTGGAAATAGTCCCTGTGCACCTTATGAAACAGATTTTTGTAAAAATAAATGCTGTGCAGAAACATACAGCTGGTTCTCTGAGGCTAGGATTACAAAAGACCTGGACTGGTAATTGCTGTTAAGACTGTTTTCAAGGTTGCTTGATTAACTTTGGGCACAATGAAGAACATGAACTTTAAGTTCTTCAGGAGCAGATCTGTGCTTTGCAGTGCCTTAAAGGACTAAGCTCTAGTAGGTTAGTTGTGCTGTTACAGTATGTGTCTTAGTCAGCAAGTGGGTATCAGTGACACTGGATGCTCTTCAGACTTGGACAGTAAGGTATGTGGGTGTTTTGCTGGCTTAAATGGCTGATCTTGACAAGCTTTGTAGTTTGTTGCCTCAACTGCTTCTGGCAGGCCTATTAAAAAAAAAGCCATCAAATGAAATGCCAAGTACGTGACAGAAGTATTGAATGCGCAAAGCAAAATACAAAGAAGCAGGGCTCTCCAAATTTATCTTTCATAAAACCTAAGGTTGTAGGGAAGAAGAATTTGCTTACTCACAGTTATTCCCTGAATAATAAGCAAGCTTGTTTTTTTTAAGTTGTGCCTTTTCAAAATTGAGTATCTTTGTGAGGTTACAAAACAGCTTTCAGCTGTAGAAGTCCCTAAAGTACCAAGAAGTTCAAATGGTCTTAACTTTGAATGGCTAGTGCATGCCAGTTTGGTGCTTGGCTGATCTGTAGAGGACCTCATAGGTATTCCTTTGCAATTTCACTGTGTTAACAGAAATCTCAGTATTGACACAATATTTATGGAGTGTTTTGATACTGAGAGCTGGTGAGAGTACAGTGAGGCAGGGAGAGAAAGACTGAAGGCCACATAGTGACTTGCAGAAGCAGCAGATTTGCAGGTCAGATTTCCAATCTTTGTGCAATAAATAGCTGTTTATACTATATTCCCTGTATATTTATGCATAGAGATGGTGTGATTTGATAAATGGTTCAAAATGCAATTAAACTTTTAAATCTGTACTGTAATTCGAAGTACTCATAAATCCTAGAATATGCACAGTATTTCTGTCAGACTGCTGTTCAGGTTTAAGCTTTATTCACTCTTCTTTCATAATTTGAAAGCGATAGGTTCAAAATCATATGAATAATAAGGTTGTGATACAGACTGACAGATGACAAATTCCAAGTTGAAGCTGTGACATTTACTGCTTTAAAGCTTTCTTACTATTGCTCATTGTCACTTTGATGCTTTAAATTGTCGTTGTTTATGAACAGAAGACATTTCCTGTCACTAATGTCTGTCTTGTATGAGGACAAGTGTCTAACTTGTCTGTTTATACAAAATAGAGGGTTTCTAAAAGGATTTAGGAATATTACAACAAAGTATGCAACTAAGCTAGTATTGGCTGTAGTAGCTTTAATGTTAATTGGTTCAAATATGCTTCTGTTTAAGCCACCCTATAAACTTTTGAGGTGTGATGTTCCCAAAACCTTCCATAAGCATCTGCTGAACCTCCCTTGCATGTTGTCTTCCATGTATTTTTCTTGGGCTGTAGGGTTTTCCTAGGTATAGAAGTTCCTCACACATAAAGCATTGCAGTACGCTGGATCTTTTACTTTTAGAAACAACCATGGACTGCTCAAACAGGACCTAATTCCTATCAATGCCCTCTAGAACCTGCACTCCTTTCTTTGTCCTCTCGGCGTATTTGCTCCAAAGGAACTTCAAGAAGTGCTGCAGGAGACCATCAGGTGTTTCTTGCCGCTAAGGAGCGGCTATTGACAGAATTTCTGTGAATTTGGATACAGCAGGATAGCTGCACTGTAACCTCTGTTCAGTTCACGCTGTGTTTGACTTCACCTTCATCTCCACTCCCCAAATTTGCTTTACTTCAGAACTACCCTTTTTCTCACTGTATTTTTCTTTCCCCTGTGTTTTTCTCTCAGCCTTCCAAGCTTTCTACACAGTGTATCTTAGGTCACTGTTGTTGGGTTGATCCTGGCTGGAGGCCAGGTGCACACTAAAGCTGTTCACCTCCTCAGACAAGGGAGAAAATAGCTTTTGGGTCAAGATAAGGACAGGGAGAGACTGTTCAGCAATTAATGTCACAGGTAGAAATAAACCACATCTAATTTATTACCCAATCAAAACAGGCTAGGATAATGAGAAATAAAACCAAATCTTAAAAAACTTTCCCCACCCCTCCCTTTTTCCTAGGCTCAACTTTATTAATGACTTCTCTTCCTTCCTCCTCCTCACAGTTGCACAGGGGGAGACAGAGAATGGGGCTTTCAGTCAGACATACTGTCTCTTCTGGTCTTTCATTCTCAGAGGGAGGATTCCTCATGCCCTACTCCTGCTCTATTGTGGGTGCTGTTCCCACCCATGGGAGACAGTCCTCCACCAACTTCTCCAACATCAGCCCTCTTCAACAAGGGCTTTAGTTCATTGCAAACTGCCCTAGTGTGGCTTCCATGGGGTGCAGACCTTCAGGGAAAAATTGCTCTGGCACAGTCCCCCAAAGGGCCAAACTCCTCCCAGCAAACCTGCTCCAGACATCATCCCCTCTCTCCACAGGCTGCAGGTCCTGCCAGGATCTTGTTTCATTGTGAGCTTCCCACGGGGTCACAGTGTCCTTGTGTGTCTCCACCTGCTCCAGCATGGAACCCCATGGGCTGCAGGGGGGATCTCTGCTCCCTGTCATCTTCCGTGGTCTGCAGGACAACCTGTTCCACCATGGTCTTCTCCATCATGCAGGGCTGGTGGGGAATTTCTCCTGTGGTGCCTGGAGTGTTTCCTCCCCCAGCTTCTTCCCTGACCTTGGTATCTACAGTTTCTTACATCTTCTCCCTTCTCTGGTGGCCACTTAAATTATCACAGAGGTGCTACCACAACTGCTGATTGGCTTTGCCGAGTCAGCAGCAGGTCTGGCCTTGAGCCAGCTGGTATTGGCTCTGCAGACCTAGGGGAAGCTTCTATGTGCTTCTTGCAGAAGCCACCCCTGCAAGCCCCACCCCCCTCCACCAGAAATCNCCCCACCCCCCTCCACCAGAAAGCCGCCATGTAAAACCACAACAGTCAAATGAAAAAAAAAAAATACAGTAGGAAGATGTTACTACGTTAAGCAAAAGTTCTGTACTAATAAGCTCAGTTATCATGGGTTCACAGCAATTGGTCATTAGCATAGGTGTTATAATGTGATAGTAAAATCTAATATTCCAGAGCACCTGAATTAATTTTGTTTCCTTCACCTTGTGCAGGGGTATCAAGAGGTGTGGGCTTTATCCGGTTTGACAAGCGAATTGAAGCAGAAGAGGCTATCAAGGGCTTGAATGGCCAGAAACCTCCAGGTGCCACAGAGCCCATCACTGTAAAGTTTGCTAACAATCCAAGCCAAAAAACCAATCAGGCCATCCTTTCACAGCTGTACCATTCTCCAAACAGAAGGTATCCAGCACCTCTAGCTCAGCAGGCTCAACGTTTTAGGTAAGTCACATTATACACTTGTGTGCAGCTGAGCTGGAAGCCAGATGTTCCCCTGGGCCTGTTTGTTTCCCTCTACTCTTTCCTTTCCCTACTTGTCTGATTTCTGTGTGTAAAGGAAACACATGAAAATGTTGAACTTCAGCTCTGCTCCTACAATATAGCTAAAAGCAGAAATGCATTCCATTCGATTGATAGTATTTCAGTATCTAATAAACCTCCATGACACTTTTACATAGTCATTTAAAAAAAAACCTCTCCCTTTCTAAAGGTTATTTCTAACTTCCCAGATTATTGTTGATTAACATGCAAGTTTATTCAGTTAACATTGACCTAGGTAATTCAATTTTCTTAGCCATATGGCATGCCACAGCCAGCCTGTTCTTCCCCCACCCCCTATATTTCCTCCCTATTATGGCTTTCAGCATTTGCCCTACTCAGTTGTCTAAATCCTATATGACACACTTTGTCTTCTCTTATTACAAACTTCTGTGATACAGATTATTGAAATATTTTCTGCATGTGGCTTTTTGATACATGTTCCCATCATTCTGAAACTACAGCCATAGAGTTCCCTGCGATATTTAGTGTATTGAAAAAGACAGATGGTGAGAACAAAGTGAAACGAATACTGTATTATCTACATTCATGAGTACCTCAGATTTTTTCAGGGATGGTTTGATGGTTTCTTCCCATCGTCTGTTATGTGACTAGAATGTGTTAAACAGTAATACACTCAGACAGTTTCTGTATTATTTTTCAAGAAACCAAATCAGCTGGTAGTAAGCTTCAAAGAGAATATACCAGTCTTCAGAAGCTCTGTATTGGCTACCCTTGCTTTTAGGCTGAGTATTCAAGAGTTCATGGACTGTGCTTCTGGCAGAACTTCTGAATTCTTCAGCTTTTCAGTCTTACGTGCTGCAGGTGCCTCACAGGTCAGCACTAGAGAAGGCTTTCTGCCCCAAGGGAAGAGAGAACCAATTTGACTCATTCTTTGTTGGATTTCCTTGGCATTATTTATTGAACAAATGGGTTAACTTAAATAGTGTGCTGAGTAAAAGTAAGCTTGCAATTTTTCCATATAGGGACAGTTCCATGTGCAGATGGACCCAAGTGCATTATATGAAGTAAGATCATGAGGGAGCTGTTGTACCAGCCTGCATGTACAGGCTCAGTCAGGTCTGGGCTTCTGACTCCTTTGAGTGCTTGTTGGCTGCTTGTTCCTAGATACCCAGCTGTGCTTGGTAGTACTCTGATATTGGCTGGTATAGTATCTGTATTTAACTGGTAACTCTAGGTAAATCTATCATGATTTGTAAAATTCTTCAGCTTTTTGAGTTTCTTCTTTTATTGGACCTAAAAACCTCTTTGCAGTTAAGTAATATGAATAGACTATACCCCTATCCTGCATTGTCGGGTTTTGAATATCAAAAAATGTTTGCTTTGTGATTTATTTTTTTTTCGAAAAGTCTATGTTTGATTGCCCAATTAAATTTCACTGAAAAGTAACAAAGAACACAGAGTAGGTACAAAGTCTGTAGTGAATAGGAGGGAGAGGAAAATCTTTTTCACTTTTACCAAAGTGGAAGGAAGAACAAGGTTGGAATGATCTCTGCCAATTAAGAGGCCTGGAAACAGCCAGCATTAATTTCAGTACTGAAGAACAATATCATCGCTACAATGGCTTGTTTCAGGTTTTTTTCTTCAGAAGAACGCTGACCTGGATTTCCAAAAGCAGCTATTTATAATTGTTCCTCAGTATCTGTAGGTTGTGTAACTTAAAAGCATCTTCAGAATTGTCCAGTGAATTCCCCTGGCAGTTTTCCCGGAACATTTAAGCCACACAGGTGCCTGATGAACACTGCTACAGTGATACCATTACTCTATGAAGTTGCAGCCAACTACTCTAGAGCAAGGACCTGTAAGTGGCAGTGTTTCTGAAATCTTCACCTCCCTCTCCATCCCAAATGCTAATGGCAGTAGATCTGTGTCATCCACACCTAAGTCTACTGGTCAGGCATTTTTAACTAACTTTTCTGCTGTTTTAGAAGTTCAGTGCATTGCTTCATTGTCAGTGCATCCCTGCTTTCTACAGAACCGTAACACTCTGTAGTTGGAGACCTTTACATAGCTGCGAACAAGAGCAGATGCCATTTTGAGGGGGTTTTGTGCACAAGTGTAGTTGCACTGCTGCAGCACTTGAGTTTGGTTTCTGTATACCAGTAATGGGTCTTAAATCTTATAACTGGAGAAAAATCCCAATAAATTATGAGGAACTATAAGGTACAAACTATATCAAGTCTACTGTGTTTTACCTGAGCTATGTTTTGTGGAGTCCTGAAAGAGAACCTTAACAAGAATTCGATTTCACATGTCTGGGCTTTGCCAGGAAGAAACCAGAGCTGCTTTGGGGTAGAAATTTTCTTACAGAAGCATTTTAAGGGACTGGAGGCATAAGACTGGTAGGCACTGCATGTTTCAGGTATTGGCTGAGTAATTCCAAAGGGTTTAGAGTTGTGGTGGTATATTATGGTTTAGTAGCTTGGGGAAAGGTGAGGGAAGAAATACATGGAGAAAGCTTGCAGTCTAATACGTATGTGTGTGTATATATATTCTAAAACTACTTTATTCTGGAAAAGAGTAGGAAAATGAAAATACCTTGTTTGCAGTTCATGTTCTAACATTTGTTACTGCTCCAAACCCCGTGTCCATCTGTGCATAAATGTCAGCAAACACTCAGAAGCCTCAAAAAAGCCTTCATCCAAAACAAGTTAATTGAAAACTTCATTGAGGTGCTCACCACCTGTAAATTTGTTAACTCTATTTGACTTGGGCTAAACTTGGGTACTTTCTGAACTAAGCTATTGTTGTGAATACTACACAAGAACGTGTGTGTTGTGTTCAGTAAAGCTACCAGGTGTGATAAGGTGCCACAGCTTTCAGTGGTGATACTTCAATTTTGCATGAGGTTCTTTCTGTACAGTGCAAAGCACGCAGTAGTAATATATCAAGTTTCCTTAGAGTGGAGAAGTGAAGTCAACACTCTGCTAAATGTTTTGCAGGTTGGACAATCTGCTCAATATGGCTTATGGAGTGAAGAGGTAATAAAGGACTACTAGGTTTATAATAACCAAATTAAGTGTTTTGCATACTGGTTTTTCAGTAAGACTTATGTTGGATTTTTGCATGTTGAGACTTCAGTTGAGAGAGTGTGTTTTGGAGGCCCGTTGTGCATGAGACACAAATCCTTTGTAGCAGATCCATGGAATTCCTGTTTCAGATGACATACTAATCCTTACTGATTTTATAGCATGCTTTGCTTTTTTTTTGCTGTTGCGCCATTAGACACAGACCTATCACTGCTCATCCTTTATGTATAGTATTGTATATAGCATTTGTGCAGTTGGGGGGAAAAAAGAAACCCCTATGATGCTACCTTATCAGTCTGGTCAACATGTTCATGCTGTGAGAAGCCCTGCATTGTTACCCTTTTTATTTTGAAATTACTTTGATTTTTCTCTAACCAGCTACTTCATTATTTTGTTCCCTCTTATTCTCTAGTAGGTTTCCTCCAATGACCATTGATGGAATGACCAGTTTGGCAGGAATTAATATCCCCGGACATGCAGGAACTGGATGGTGCATTTTTGTGTACAACTTGGCTCCTGATGCAGATGAGAGTATCCTCTGGCAAATGTTTGGACCATTTGGAGCAGTGACCAATGTGAAAGTCATCCGCGACTTCAACACCAACAAGTGCAAAGGTTTTGGATTTGTGACTATGACAAACTATGACGAGGCAGCTATGGCAATAGCCAGCCTGAACGGATACCGGCTTGGGGACAGAGTATTGCAGGTCTCCTTCAAAACAAACAAAACGCACAAAGCCTAACACGCCATTCTCAGTGCATTAATACATGAAAACTATACAACAAAGGCAATTTACAAGACGCTTTATGCATTAGTAAATGCCTGTGTTGTATGTCAGCGTGGAAATGGGGATAAAATGCCTACTTAGCATCCTAAGAATATGTGAGATTTTGTATTGCTAATATTTGAATTGAAACTTGTTAAATATCTTTTGTGTTTAAATATTGACAAGACGTACAGGGTTTTTACCTGTCACAATGCATATTCTATTGCCTTCTTTGAAGAAGGTGGACCTTTTAAAATGTTTCAGCTAAGGGAAGAAGTTTGGTTTTTTTTCTTATTAAATGACTGCCTTTAACCTATGAGTAAATATCAAGGCTTTGTGTTATACTTCTGAAGTTAGGTTTTTTGTTATTTCTTGATTTGCCTTGTGTTTAATTTAGACTTTAATGCTTTGCTGTTTTGTTCTTTGAGAAAAGTATTTGAAGTTTACATTTTATTTATAAAGTTATAAGCAGTATTTATTTTGTAATTATCATTTGGGTTGGGGAATGGGAACACATTATAAAAGCTTATTGTAAGAATACTGGAGAACTTTTCGTAAAGCAGTACCTTGCCAAAGAGATAAGAGCCTCTTTGATGTGGGTTTAAAAAGCATCTATTTTTGTAAATAAAAAAATTTGGAGAAACTTTTTACTGGTCCTGGAACAAATATTTTGACTTAAGTACTTTGAGAAATCTCTTCATATGACACCTTGTGAGCTTTTAAAACTTACCAGGAAATTTGCAATTGTTGGGGAAAATTTAGAAAGATTTATGATGTAGAAATACTTTTGAGACCTTTGTATCAAGAAGTAGAGTCAATGGGATGCACTGTTGGTTTCATTTTTGTAATCATCAGTGGAGTCTTTGATCATCCTGGTTATTAAGTGATAGGTGGCTCACATTAATTTGTGATTTTGAAACAAAAGAAAATTTAAAAAATAATGTAAGAGCAAGCAGGAAACTTAAAATACTGAGATGGGGGAAAAAAAAATCTGTTCTTCCTAAAGAATTCCCTTCAGATAGAGCTCATGGTGTTTAGTGATGTACTTGCTATTGTTTGAAGAATTGTTTTGTCTTAAGAAAAGACATGGATTATGGTTTGCTCAGTAGCAAATCAGAAATGGCCTCAGTTGGGTATAGTTGGAGGTAGGTTGAACGTTACGTTCAAGGCTAACACCTGAGCTTTGTGTAATGTAAATAAGACCTTGAGTTATGAACCTTTCAGCTAATTTTAATTTTAGTTAATTTCTTAAGTTACATGCCAAGTGATGTTCAATTTTGAATGTTTTTGTATGAGTTTTTTTTGTAAATGGCATTAACATTGTTACTTGAGGTCTGCTTATTCATTTTTGTTGTCCTGAGGACTTGAATTTACAGTGCATCAGATCTGTTGCTATTTTTGTCTGTAGATAGTCTAGCTTCAGCTGTTTATGGTGATGCTACATTTTTGTTTATAAATATGTTTGTGGTAAAAAATGAGTATAATCATAGGTTTTGAATAAATTTCCTTACATTTTTCATACAAAACCCATAAATACCTGTATGCTATTGAAATTTAACTTTGTATGATGCTTAAATCACTATTTGGGGAAATAAGAAAAGTCTTTACCACGTATTGAAGAAATTTAAGAAAAAATACAGAATATTTTCTGATTAGCATCTAGCTTATAATTAAATTTTTTAAAAAAAGCTGAGGGTTTGATGCCTTCACCAGGATGCACTGACAACTAAGTAGTTAACGTCCTGCTTTTGTATAAACTGAGATGCTCATATGCTTCCCCTTAGAAAAAGCAATGTTCTATGCATTACATAGTTGTACACTATCTTTGCAGTTGCTTTTGGTTCTTATTCTTTTAAATTGTAGTTACAAATTTTTCAGTATAGTACAGTACATATACTGTGAAGCGCGTGCTAAAGTGAATAAGCGAGTTTTCATGCTGACCCACTCAATGCTATTCAAAACTCAATTGGCTCTTGAGCACTTCCTCATTCTTAGGTGCATTTAGATTGTTAAAGCTAATCCTCTGCATTAAAAATGTATATACTATAGAAATCACAGACTTTCCAATGTGGGGAAAACAGTAGCTACATGCTTCTTTCCTATACTACTGTAGCAACTAACGGCATTGATGAGAAGGCATGTAAATTGGGCTTCACTTTACAGTGTTTATCAGAGCACTTAGTAAATAAGGCTGGTATTTATTTGAAGTTGTATAGTATGACTTAATTCACACCTGTTGGAATAGAAAATATATTCTGTTGAGTATTTAAAAGGTTGTACATGTTTTCTTTTGTGTTTGGATCCTTTGTACTTTTCCATGTTCAGTACATCAATAAACAAAGTTGAAGGGAGAGCGGTGTCACGAGCAGGTCCTTTGCCACTTCAGCAGGTATGCGATCCGAGTGGAAGGCTTCTGTAAAGCTCTCAAGCTCTTAGCCTAGCTTAGGATCCTAGGTACCAAACAAGGAGGTAAGGCAGTGGGGTTGTGTAGCAGTTCCATTATGTTAGAATTACCATCAAATATTTTCATTTTGGTTTCATATGAAACACTCAGTACTAGGCAGATACAATAAATTTAGGGTCATTAAACACATTCAGAAAAAATTAATTTGCTGTCTAACTTGCAGACTGCTATTCAGTGTGGCTAAGTTAATGCCCTAGTGTGTTTGGATAAAAACAGAGGCGCTTAATTACTCCATTAATTTTTGGGCTCCACTAATTGAGTGGGTATTCAGTTAACCCTTTGGTGAGGTTTTCCCTTCCCAGTGCTTGAAGAAATTTTTTTAATTAGTCAACTGTCTCTTACCCTCTTAAAGTACATAACACTCCTAAATTCATTTGCTCAGCTCAATGAGTGAATTTCCAATACTGAGTATACAACTCTGAACGTGACTTATGCAGCATAGCTTTTATTTTTAACTGTTTTCTTTCACCTCCTCTTTTACATCTTTACTGTGGTGGGTTTCTTACACGAAACCTTGTAGCATGTGTTGTGTGGAGCATCTCCCATCACTACAGTTTGATGGAGTTGATTTTACTTGGAAGATGAGGTGATAAGTCTGTGAACAACACATGTAGATAATAATACCTCAAGATGTCAGTCATAACCACTCTTAAACTGACTTTTTATATTTGCTTATAGAAATAATGTGTACCGATGACTTCTTATGCTGTTACGTTCTTTGGTGGCTGGAGTAATGACAGGATGCAAGACACAGGGCTTGGCAGCAAATGAGGAGCTATATTTGGAGTTGATATTCCAGCAGGGACATCTGTGTGTTCAGCTTGCACTCTTTCACGGAAGGGTAGTTTTAGTTCTCAACTTACACCAGTCTCAGTGTAACTAGCCATGGTTGAATTATTTTGTTATATGGAAATGAGGACAAAATGCATTTATATAATCGCCTTCAGTTCAAAATCAAAGCTGCCTGGTTTTTTTTAGGGACAGCTGCAGTTAAGCAGGAGCAACACAAAAAATTGCTCGTTCTAGGTGTTCTTTGCCAGAGGAGAGGTCAGCACTGAACATCCTACCTGCATCTAGAAGGCCTTAAGCTGGGCTTGTACATGGTGTGTATTTGTTGCACAACGCTGCCCTGGCTTTGGATAGGATGGAGTTCTTTGGGGTGGGGTTTTTTCTACTAGGTAGTGTAGTGCTAGGTTTGGGAGTTAGGGTTTGGGGCTAAACCATGACCAATGCCATGGGGTCATTGGGTACTAGTAAGTCTGAGATGCTCTTGCCTGTACAGCTGAGCAGACCTGATGGATGTTTAAAGTCTTATTTCCCTTTATACTGTAATTTCAAACACACAGGCATGAAGGTGCCTTAACATGCATAGAAATGGTGACAAATCCTGAAAAACAGCAATTAGTTAGGACTTAATAGCGAAAAATCTGTCTATTTTATGACTAGCAGAGAGTATATCAGTTTTTTACTGTAACAGCTTGAGAAATAAACACAATATGAGAAATACCTCCATCACGGGTGAAACAATAGCCTGGGATTGTGCTATTTCAACACTGATCCAACAGTGCTTGCAACTTCTCTAATACTGGGCTTTGTCATCCCACTTGTGGCATTTGGACTTCCAATGTGTCACGGTCTGCATCTCAAAAATAAGAAGAATGCACCTATTTTTACACTGAATTTTTCCTAATTAAACTTTGCTGTAGAGCTGCTGTGATGACTAATGTTTTGGGCCAGCAGATGTGCTGTCCCATCAGAGGTCATCTCTAAGCCAGGCAGCTATGAACAAAGCTGGGAGAGAGATTGAGTCTCTTGGTGGGAGGAGGTGGAAACTGGTTCACTGTAATAACGTGGGATGTCACTGCTTGAGAAGAGCAGTTTTAATCTGAAAAGCTTGGCTTGTTGCCTATGCTTTTAGCAACTATGACAAAAACTGAGGGAGCAATTTCAGGTACTTTCAGGTACCTTCAAAGCGACGTGAGTGACTCAGTGGGTTAAGAGGTTGCCTTAACTTTATCCCATCAAGTCGGATGCATTACTGTCTTACCTTGTAATTACTCTCCTATTTTCTGGTTTTGGCCAACATTCTACTCTGAGTCACAGATAGGAACTAGGAAAACTTTTCTTTTTCATGCTCCTGAGGCCACTCAAAAGCAAGTACAAGTGCAGAAAGTTAAAACATTTGATTTCTTGGTTGGACTCCGATCTCTTGAGGTCCCTTCCAACCCCTACAATTCTGTGAATCTGTGAATGATGTGACTCCTAAACATACCAAGTGAGTTTAAGCTGTCATTTTTATTGACCCTGTAATACTGTGAGGAAAGTTGCTGTAAGTACTAGCAGGGTATTCATTATGAACATTGCATGCTTTACAAAAACATAAGAGCTGCTGAATTTCAATTTGAAGCAAGTCCTTAAGTTATCCTCATTTAAGCAGAAGGTACTCTCGCTTAGTACAGCACCTGCTGGTATGGGTGGGAGGATGTCCTTGGTTTCAATTGTTTACTTAAATGTTCTGATAAAAGCTTCTGCAGATCACAGCTGCTGGTACAACAGGTCTATTTGGCAGCAATTATGAAGGACGGTATTCTCTAAGAAAAAATTAAATAGCCCTGAAAGCGACTTCCACCATTTGTCTGCTTATCTCAAAAGTTTGGTATTAACTTCCAGGAACTCAAGCTATTCTGTGCAGTAGGGCCTGTTCTATCAGAAGGAATGTGGAGATACGTTGAAGGGAAACACCTCTTTCCTACTACTGTCTGTGTTTTGTGCCACCACACAAATTACAATGAGCAACAGGCATGCTGGCAGTTTGTGTTTTCTGAGAAGTTATGACTCTGGGGACCCTGTGGCAGAACTACTTTCTTGAAGGGGTGTGTTGTGCGTAAACAGCTGCAGATACTGCACAAAGCTGAATTTAAGTACCTGAGATGATTACTATAGATTATGCCTGTTGAAGGTGGGCTTGTTTTCTGTAGGCAAAATAAGTTACTTCAGGCTTCCTCAGATTCCTGTTTGTTGTGCTAACGCTCAACACACAGGAGAACCCGTGATGTTCTCCGTCGCACTGGTCTGTTATAACCAATGTGGTGGTGGTGGTCATTGTGCACCTAGACCATGCAGATATGTTTGTGAAAAGCTCAGAAGAAGGTGGTGTACGTGGCTCTGTGTTTCACAGACTTCACAGAATGACTAGAAAGGGCAAAATTCACCTTCAAAGTAGTTCCATTAGAATGCTTCTACAGGACTTGCATAAACTGATCCGCAGCAGATTAACAATTTACCTTCAAGTGAGAACTTGTTCCTGGATGCTACTGATTACTCTCCTGATTGAAAATGGGGTCTTCCACATTCTAGATAGTTCAACAATACTTGCTGTAACCCCGAAGCTGATGCCTTAGGAATTTATATTGCCATCTCTCAGAACAACAGGGAGAAGAGGGAACTCAGAAAAGGTCAAGTCCAGGCCAGAAAAGAAACTTAGAACTGTTGAAATTTCAGGTTACATCTCAAACTCAAGACAGACTCTGTTTCTCTTGATCTTGCTTTCTCTGGGAAGACATCTATTTCATTTTTTGCTACCAAGATAGCTTCTCCAGAAATGCAGAAGCAAAGAAATAAAGAACAGTGGAAACAAGTAAAAGCAAAGGCAGCAGAAGCCTGAAAAGGAGCTTTCAGATTGATACCAGATTTCAGCAGTTCAGTGAATTGGCAATGGGCTTCTCTAAAATCCATGCAAAGCATGGAGAGCAGAAAAAAGTAAACTAAAAATGAGATACTAACTTTTAATACAATTCTGATAAATTAGAAGCGACCTTCCTCTTTGGCTGACTGAATTTCCACCTATGGAGTGCTGTGTATTTCTTGAGGACTTCGCCTGGCCATGGTAAATCTTTGAAGAGACTTTAGGAGCCCATGCTTGAAGCATCTGTTCACAGTAACAGTCTGTAGCTATTGCCTAGAAAAAGAAAAGTTTCAAGGAAAGTATGACCAAATTTCCTTCCTTGTGATGGAATTTCAAGTAGTTATCAGATGTATCAGAATCACTTTCTCTGTTCCATGCAGACATTTTTCCTTAGCAGGTGCTCTAAACAAGGATTTCTGTAGAACAATGAAGGAGTTAGTCCATATCAGGCACTTAAAAGCAAACTCACCAGTTTTCTTGGAAAACATTAAAACTTAGCCAACTGTGTAAAAGTTAGTGAAGGTGCTGCCATAAAGATGTTCTCTGAGAATTGGCAGGTACCTTCTTCTATTGATGAAAATCAGTTTTGTAAAATATTCCAGGTGGGAATGTTTTTGTTTTACTTAGGGTACTAAGGGTGAGACCATTTTACAGCATTGTCTTGTTCTTAATCTTTTACTTCTGTAAACTTTGAACTGTAAACAAGCTTTACAAGATCTAATCCAGGGAATACATGGTGTATGCTTTTAGGAAGCCTTGTCAAGGCATTATGTGACCATGTTTGCTGTTGTTTGACAGCATTTTCTCCTTAGGTGATTCCCAGACATGAAAGCTCCTTCAGTAGTATGGCAGTATAGTGACAAATGTCACAAAATATTCCTCCATAAATTCTGATAATTAGCTCTTTCCAAACACCCTGCTTAGTAAACAGCCCTGTAATCTGGTGATTCTACCCTGTGTCAAGTGTTCCTTCAGCAGAAGGGACTTTGAAGAGATGGGTAAACTCACACATTCAAAGCTCTTTGGCAGAATTCAGCAGTATTCAGGAGTAACAGGTACCAGCAGGTTTTTGGACTGGATGCTCATTTGGGATTTTGTGGTTTGGGGCAAAGCAGTCTTCTCCAAGTGCCTACACATTGAGCAGACCCGGTTCCTGTCATCACCAGGTTTCACTTAGCCAGGTCTCACTTGAAGCTTTGGGTTCAGAAAGTTCTTAGAACTTCGTGACTTTTTGACAGCAACAAAGGGGATGAACTGAGCAGCTCAAGCTAGCTGTGGAGAAGAAAACATGGAGTCTGTTGGAAGCATCCAATGTGTATCTTCCACCAGGCTTGCTGACATGCTGTGCTGTACCTAGATGAACCTGAGTACACACAGGAGCTTTGGGAGGGTGATTACAATTTTCACGTAGCTACTGTCATCTCTCCATGTTAAGTAACTCCAGGCCACTGTAGAGGTATTATTTGAGATGTAATTCTTGCTGTGCAGGTTCCTTTGCCTATTCCTGATCAAGTGTGCCACGTTCGCAGCGAATGGCACTTCACTGTGAAGGCCATGGAGTTTTTTTGCCAAGTCCCCTTAAATGTCTTCAGATACCAGCAAACCTTACAGATTCGAACTGTTCTTTCTAAATCCAGACTGCTGCTCTATCAACCCTCTTTAAGAATCTGATTTTCTTAGTAAATGAAGAAAAAACAGTTTGGGGGAGGGGTTTATTTCATCTGTTAGCCTTAGCTACCCATGTATCGTCACTTTCAGCTTTGGCCTGATGCTTCATGGAAGGGAGCACTGATTCACTCTCAGATTTATTAATAGCAGCATATCAGCATCACCAGTATGAGGTTTTCAGGTTCTAGAGAAAAGAGGGGAGCAGAAGGGTATAAGGGTACCATTTAACTTCAAACACTCCTAGGTTTTTCTCTTTTTTGTCTAATAATGTGAGCTTGCAAGCCAAGCTACATTTTTTTCACCAAGGCTGTGCTCCTTCCCACTGCATGGACTGAAATGCAGCATTCAGCTCAAACAGGTCTGCATTTTTAATTCCTTTCTATACTAAAATTATAGAAGTGCCCTACTGCTTCACTGCCTTTACTGGTACAGTCACAAGATTATAAATTCCCACTACTACAAATGCAGAAATTAAAGAAATGGGGTGGTCTGGAACTACTGTAGCTCCAATAGGTACTCAGAATAAAAATAAATCTCCCCAAACATGAGAGCACATTTTATGA
Organism: Zapornia atra; assembly: GCA_013400835.1. Taxonomy (NCBI): domain Eukaryota; kingdom Metazoa; phylum Chordata; class Aves; order Gruiformes; family Rallidae; genus Zapornia; species Zapornia atra. Next base: position 24,859 of record VZTU01035007.1, read on the forward strand.
AGAGGGAGGTTTAGGAGGGAGTGAGGTTACCTGGATGCGTAAAGTCTAACTTGTTGGTTTTTTCTTTGATTGAGACTACAGATGCTTTTTCTATTGCTGCAAGATGTGTGGGTGCAGTTTACAAGATGCATCTGTTCCAAGTGCCGTTAGGGAGAAAATCCAAACCCCTCGTTGACTGGGGATGGTGGAAAGACACTTTCTTAAGCAATCGGAAACTCATCTGGGTTCCCCTACCAGCAGAGTTCTTTACAAATAAAAATAAGATAGCATTGTTCATTACTTCAGTGTAATCTTTTTCTTTCTGTGTGTTTAAGCACAATTCTTCACTACTCCAGAGTTGAAAGAAAGATTTGGGAGGAGTGTAGTGCCAACAACCCAAGTGATTTTAAATATAAAACACAGCATTGATGCTGTATGTTTAGCTTACAGAGGCAGAGATCTCTTGTAAGGTAAGCAAATCTACTGTGTGCTTTTGCATGTGTGAACAGCACTTATATATTCCCATGTAAAACATGTCATTTTTCATGCCACTCTTCCCCCGCAACGTATTTCTGGCATGTGTGCTCTTGTAAATAACATAATGAATTTTTAACAGTAGTAGGTTCCAAACATGCTAAATTGTTCACAGCTATAACAGCTCCCTAAAAGCACACGTCAGGAAATCGTAAGCTGTCATACGGTGCTAAAGATGTACAAGAATAGCTACATGGGAAGAGTGAAACAGGGCTCTTGGTTACATGCGCACAGGAGTTAGGATGTTGTGCTGGGCATCTCCTGTTCCAGCTCTGGCAGGCTTGCTTATGGAACTTGTCACCCCTTGTTCCTGGTTTTCATCAGAGCCAACACAAAAGCAAGAGTAAACCCAACCTCATATGTAGCGTGAGAGCATGGGTCTCCCTCTGGGTCCAGAATTTGCTTAGGCTCTTTGTTTGCAGGGACTTCATCAATGAAATTTCACCAAGGCCAAGTGCCAGGTCCTGCACTTCTGCCACAACAACCCCTGGCAGCGCTACAGGATTGGGACAGTGTGGATGGAGAGCTGCCCAACAGAGATGGCCCTGGGGGTGCTGGTTGACACCAGCTGAACATGAGCCAGCGGTGTGCCCAGGTGGCCAAGAAGGCCAATGGCACCCCAGCCTGTGTCAGAGCAGTGTGACCAGCAGGGCCAGGGAGGTGATCTTACCCCTGTACTCAGCCCTGGTGAGGCTGCGCCTTGAGTACTGTGAGTAATCTTGGACGCTGCACTATAGGAAGGACATCGAGGTGCTGGAGAGGGTGCAGAGAGGACCAAGAAGGCTGAGTAAGGGTCTGGAGAGTGGATCTTATGAGGAGAGGCTGAGGGACCTGGGGCTGTTCAGCCTGGAGAAGAGAAGGCTTACTGTATTCTACAGCCACATGAAAGGAGGTGGTTGTGAGGCATATGTTGGCCTCTTCTCCCTAGTGCCTAGCAATAGGACAAGGAAATGGTCTCAGGTTGTTCTAGGGAAAGTTCAGATTGGATTTTAGGAAATATTTTTTCACCCAAAGAGTGTTCAGGCATTAGAATAGGCTGNGGACCAAGAAGGCTGAGTAAGGGTCTGGAGAGTGGATCTTATGAGGAGAGGCTGAGGGACCTGGGGCTGTTCAGCCTGGAGAAGAGAAGGCTTACTGTATTCTACAGCCACATGAAAGGAGGTGGTTGTGAGGCATATGTTGGCCTCTTCTCCCTAGTGCCTAGCAATAGGACAAGGAAATGGTCTCAGGTTGTTCTAGGGAAAGTTCAGATTGGATTTTAGGAAATATTTTTTCACCCAAAGAGTGTTCAGGCATTAGAATAGGCTGCCCAGAGAGGTGGTGGAGTCACCACCCTTGGGGGTATTCAAAAACTGGGTAGACAAGGTGCTTCAGGACATGGCTTAGTGGTTACAGTGATGTAGGGCTGATGGTTGGACTTGATGATCTTGAAGGTCTTTTCCAACTTTGATGGATTTATGATTCTGACTGTGCATCCAGGGTCAGGCTGGTGCTGGAGGACACATTGTGTCCTGGTATGGCTTGTCTCTGGCTACAGCACTATTGCACTTGTGTTACTTTCCTCGGCAATAAAGCAAGCTTAGCCTTTAGTGTTTATGGACAGCTACTCCTTCAGAAACCTGTTGAAGGGTTTTTTCTGGGAAACTGACATTTAAATAGATGACAAATGTTAATACAATTTAGTGAGGTATCTTTTTTCCTTTTTTAATGAGACTTTGTCCTAAGAAATTCACTGTGAGAAGTAGAAAATGATGTGAAAATTATGAGTTCAAAAGCGAAAAATGGCACTGAGATAGAATTGCTTTATTTCTTCTAAAACAGAAATAATTCTAATAATGGTCATTTTTCACTAGGATCTTGTTAACCCTTTTTTTTTTTTCCCCTCTCCTGTAGCTATTCATACTCCTCAGTGTTTCAAATTGAGTTTGTAATGATATGAAAATTTTTGGAAGCTTCTAAGAGATTTTTTTTTTTGCTGAAAGTAGGACGCTTACAGTGTTTCAGTGAAGATGTTAGAAATTGTATCTGAAGGGTTAAGGTCAAATCTTTAAGGAAGCCACTAGTTTGTGCGATGGTGTGTTCTCTTGGTGCTCAGGGTTTTTCTAAGAGGTTAATGAAGATTCCCTTTTTCCCAGCGTAGCCAACGGGGGGAAGAAGAAAGTATTTTGACCCTGTCTATTGCAGGAAAATAAACTGCAAAAACAAACCACCATTTAGTTTGAGGTCTGTTATGTAAATTCCACTGCTAATGATGTCTTTATTGCACATTGTCAGTGTGGAGAGTAAAACCAGACTTCACACTGGTTCCTGCTGTACCACTGGCAGGTGAATCTATATCCAGTTTTGCTGGAATTTCAAGATCAAAGGCAAAATGAGCCTTCCAGTTCTGTGCTGTCAAAACAGTAGTTTTGTGCATAGCAAGAGATGTTCTGTGATGAGCTGGGTAATCAGCTGAGGCAATCAGTTAAGTTTGACACTAAATTCTGTAGCCCTGAAGCCTGGGAACAGTGCAGCAAGTAAGCTGTGTAAAACCAACAGGAGGGAGAGAAAAAGAAGCAAAGAGCTTTGGAAAAGGAAATCTTTATCCAGGTGTATGCAATTCCATACAGATTCATTCTTTCCAGCTGGAAAACTGACCAATTGCACAAAACAGAGGCAGATTGGTAAAAAGCAACAAGAGGGCTACTAATTACTGGAAATAATGCATGAAAACAATGGATTTTCCATGGGGTTTTTTGGAAACTTTGTTCTCAGAAAACCATCTGTCTCCATTTCCTGACCAAGGCGAAGAGGATCCCCAGGCTACAAAGAGATCAGCCTTGATGGTTCAGGTGATGCCACAGCACTGACCCCAGTGGCATCCCATGGACTGGTCACAAAGGCTCCCTGCATGTGATAGTGGATTCCTGCTGCCTTTTTTTGGGGTTTTTTTTTCTTTTCCCCTCCTATTTCGGAGGGGTGGGGAGGCAGTGGGTGGGTCACGAAGCCCTGGCATATGTATGGAACAGGAAGCAGCACCTGAAATGCTGAGTTTTGTAATCACTCCTCTCCAGCAGAATAGTTGATTTACCCTGACTGGAGGAATCTTATTACAACCATTATCCTCAGTACATCTGCCGTACCATGACTATGGCTAAATCCACTGCATTTTATCCTAGATTCAGCTGTAAGTGCTGCTGCTTTGAAAGGCTGCTTTGAAACAGTTCTTAAGTGAAGAGCATTGGGTTCAATTTGAACTCAAGCAGCGCTGTAGTGAATGTTGGTCAAAAGAAAAAGGCTTTTGAAGATTCTGCTTCTGTTGGTAGGATTAATCCCTACCTAAAAGGCTCTTAGCATTAGAACTGATTTATTGAAGCAGCACGAAAAAAATCTAAAAGTGCTACCTTAAACTTCAAACATTTTGCTCAAGCTATGAACAAGGGCCTGGCTATAGTGATTTCACATTTGCTTTGCTGCTGGGCTACACCCCTGTATTCACAGAGCTGGAGACGGTGCAAGGATATATGATTTTGCACATAATTGTGTGCTTATTCTTCATGGCTTCTGCTGCTAAAACCGCAGGGAGCATCTTTGCTGGTGCCTTCAGAGTGTCGTGCCGGTTTGCGTGGTGCTAGTTGCCTCTGTTCTGAAACACCTAATCAGCGACTGCTCAAGAGCAAATCTGTGCTGAAGATGCACAGCTGCGTTCATCTGGTACAAGGCACGACAAGGTGTCCTGGAAGATGTGCTCACCAGCTCGGTGAACGGGCAGTTCCTAAGGAGCTACAGTTATGAACAGGCTTCTATAGGAAGCAACAGCATGCAAAGTTTAACTGTGTTTAGGGTATGCTGTAAAATTCTATGACTTTCTATGAATCTGTAAAATCTCTGTGAACAGGTGGTGTTCAGCCAGAGTAAATAGTCATAGATAAGCAGTACTCTGTGAAACGGGAAAAAGCATAAAAGCTGTTTTATATAATGAATTTTGACTGAAAAATTAAGTGCCGAAGATTTCCTGAAATCTTTTCAGACCATGCCACCCTTTTTGGTAATCTGTAAAAGCAGGTAGAGAGGAACAGCAACTTACAGAAGGAGTTTTACCTTTGAGAAAACTTGAACAGAGATTCAGGGCAAACAGCAGCTGCCTAAAAATGCATTAATATTTCACTGGCAGAGAGCCTTCTTCCTGTAGTGATTGTTTATTCTTTTTGTTGCTGGGAGTAATTAGCTAGAGCAGTCACTTGCAGCTGTTAGATACTCTGAGCTCCAGTGGAGATCATCAAGGCTTTGCGTGCGTTTAGGTTCTATTTGGAAACCAGAGAGTCTCCGGAGTGGTTTACATCAGGGAGTGCTTTTGGCAATCGGTGGGTCTGCTGAAAGAAGCGAGATAAACTTATGCTTTTCATTTTCAGTGGAGCAGCTGGGGTCTTACTGTATAATGCAATCTGGTGTGTGTAAAAAAAAAACCCAAAACCAAAAAACAAAAATAAAAAAACCCCAAACCCACCTGAAATAAACCCACCGAAACCCCACAACAAAGCAGACTGACCTGTGAGAGTTTCCTAGGTTTTATTGTCTGCGCATCTGGAGGATGTACAATTTTGACAGAAAAAAAATCCTAAATAGCCACCAGGCCAGGTGGAACGGTTGTGTCACAGCCTCTCCTCTTTCCCTTGAGTGTACAAAAAGGCACTTGTATATAAAGCTGTTTTCTGCAGTGACAGATGTGTCTATTTCTCACCTGGAATGAGACAGACATGAGCATCAGTTGGTGGGGTTTTTTTCCCCTTCCTGCAGGGTTGGACAACACAGATAAAGCAAGCCACAGCTTAGTTTTGGTCTCCTGATCTCTGGTATCAGTGTGGATACATCTGAGTCAGCAAACAGGTGGACTTAACTGTTCTTAACCCCATGTATGCTTTACAGCAGCTACAGGTACCATGCAGGAAACCGAGTTGCCCTTGCAGGTTATTCACACAAGCAACTTGTAGTTCTACACTGAAGTTCTATGGTTGTCTTGATACTGAGTTATCTGTGAGGAAATACTGTGTTGTGTGAACTCATAATCACTTCCTTAGCTATTCCAATTTAATGTTCCTGCCAGCTCCTCTCAAAGAGTGGAGGAGTATCAGGTTGAGAAGTCTTCATGCTCTTCAAGTATTTGAAAAGAACTGGTGGTGTTGTACCTTTGATTCTTTTACTACTTTCATTTTAATCCTGTCTGGGAAAGGAACCTCATTAACTCACTAGCAAACCAGCAAAACTTTATAATTTGGTCAAAATACAGCTAGTTTAATTTATTTTTTTAAACAGGGCAATTACAGAAGCTTCCCTATCCTGAGGTCTAGTCAAAGAAGTAAAACTCTAAAATATTTGTCTTGATGAGACCATGTGTTAAATCTTATCAGCATGAAAGTTCTTTAAAGCATAGTATTTTAAATTTTGAGAGAAAATGAGAGATGGGTTTTCCTGGAAAAGCTCTCATTTGCATTTCTGTTGACAGAGTACTTAAAATAATTTCAAAAGAAAAGACAGACAATGTATGTGGAATGATCTCAGAGAAAACATTAACCTTTTGGGGTTTCAGACTGAAGAATACTAAGGAGAAAGTGCAGAGGAGTTCACAAAATTATTAACTTCTGATTTCCGGGATTAAAATGCATAATAATTTATACTGAAAAGGGAAAGTAATGGGTGACTTTCTTCTGTATTTTTAAAGTCTTTTGGTTACAAAACCATGGCTATGCTCAATCACTGCATGCACAGTAATGTGTTGTAATTCATCTCCTCTTTCTGCCTTGAAATTGTGACAGTTGTAATAGCTAAATGTTTAAAAATTCAGAAGGTGTAGTTTTAATAAGCTCTGGAAATATTAATGTATACTTTAAAAAGGTCTGCAATCTCAGCAAGAAGTGGTTTGTCTTCATTAAAGAAACATTTGGAAGATGATGCATAAAGAGCAGAAACTATCTGCTCACTCAGTCTGTGATTGTTTATACATATCTGCTTGCTGTACGTAACAGAAATATCTACAGAAAGTGTAATGTAAATGAAAGTATGGATTATCCTTGGAAGTGGTATTACCATATGTGAGAGTATATTGTGTAGTTCTGTACAATACAAACCAAAATTTGCTGTGCTGTATAATAGAGCATTTTATACAGGTCCCAGCTCATGGAGGGAGAAACTTTCTCAGCGAGATGAGGAAAGCGATGTCACTTGATGAGGTCTGTACAAGCATTTCACAATACAACAGTAAAAGGTAATTACTATAAAATTTATTGTATTTTCATTTTGGCTGCTATGACCTTTTCTGATCAGACAAACGAATAATCAGTAAAGCTGAAAGGGGTGGTGGTGGTAGAGCTCGCATTTCTCTTCTGATCACAGCGGTTTGCATTCCTAATCATTTAACCAGAGTGTCAGTGGAACTAATGAGCACAGGGGAGTAAATGCCAAAAAGTCCTCTCCTGGTGAGCCGCAGGTACAGCTTCTGCTTCCCATTTCATGTACAGTTAGCTACTGTAGGGTATCTCCTATATGGTCACATTCACTAGTAGCTAGCAAGTAAACATCTGAGGTGTGTAAAATAGCAGAAAAATCTGCTTTCAAGAACTAAAGCCCAAGAAATGTCTTCATCTTTTGTGTTCAATAAGCAGGCTTCGGACATGACTAAAGATTTGGTTCAGTAGTAGTCTTTGCTGTGGCCAAGTGAATCATGTTTCACTAGGGCTTTCCAGGAACGGTCCCCAGACTTCCGGGATGCCCCTTCCCCTATTTTGCTCACATGAAATGGCATATGTTTTTTTATCCAGGCATTGACACTTTTTCTTTATTTTGCATCTCTGTTTTGTTCTTCCTATTCTTAAACGCAACACTTTGGTGCTTTTGAATTTTATTTTTAATGTGAAATCTGCTAATGAAAGTACATGAAGAAATGTTCATTTTACAGAGAGTGAAAAAAGGGAGTTTAATTTATCTCGTATTTCCTTTTTTGCTGTTTCTGAGGCCAAAGTAATTTCACATCCACCAGTACCGTGTGGTTAATTGAAGTGCCGTATATCTGATGTTTTTCCAAAGAATAAACAGCATTTATGCGGCACTAGTGCTAATCTGTCTTCAGATATTTTGTATTAGACATTTCTAGAATAGGATCAGTTAGTGGCTTTGAAATATTTTTCTCTCTGAGAAATAAAACCTACAAATCCTGTCAGTATGAGGATTGCACATGGTATGTTTGAAAATCTATCCAACAAAGCACGATTGAAGATTTTTAATTGCCAAGCAATCATTATAATCTAGATGTAAATTAAATATAATCAGTAGTAGAGTGTTGTCCCCTTTAAAGCTAAATATTTTTTTTAACACTGGGGTAAATATGCTCATTACAGAACCAAACTCCAATGTGACCTGCTCACATCAATTTCACATTTTGAAGCTTTTATTACTGCAACATAATCATGATTAAGTGTTCAAACTTAAGTGTTCAGCCCTCCAAGATTCCTTGCATCCATGTAGTGCTGCATCATTAACTCTCACGGTTTTTGAAAACGTGTCTCATGCCAGCCAAAATTGTCATTGTAGGGAGGTTGGGGGGTGGGGGAGGAAGCAGGGAGGGCCATTGTGGGTGTTTTGTGAACCCTTCAGTGGGTGCTAAGAGCCAACTTGGCCTCTTATATCCAAGTGCTCTTTTTTCCTGTGGTTTTCTTTTCTTTTTTTAATTCTCCCCTCAGAAACTGCATGTACCCCTTCTGCAGCTTCTTTGGTTGGACCATAGCAAGCCCTACAGTAAGGTGTGTGAGACACCTGACCACCATTTGTAGCAGTGCAGCCTCTCCTCCCTACCCACACACAGGCCACTGTTTGTCAGGGTAGAGGTGAGGCGTGGTGGACCTTACAGAAGCACAGCACCACATCCAGATCCACAACAAAGCTGAGGTCTGTCCTTTCTGCCCCGCCCTGTGCAGAAGCTTGTCTCTTACAGTATAGCGTGAAATTTAACGCTAATGTGTTGTGACTGATCCTTATTGCAAGCATGAACTGTGGCTACTTGCCATGAGTAGGCAAGTGATTCCGTGTTGTACGAAGACAAGAAGTGATACAGCAACAAGACAGGGAGGTGTGACTGCAATTTGCACCTCTACTTCAATTGCCCAAAGTATCTGCATTTTCTTTGGTATTTCAGAAAAGTGACAAGGGGACACTAGCCAAATGCACTGCTAACGGATGTAGCAGTGGCACTCAGACACTGTCTATCATTCATCCTTAAAGCTTTCTTCTTAAACATATGCATTGCGGGGTGTCCCACTACCAGCAGAAAGTATTTGCTAATTGCCAGCCAAATCCTGAGATCCTTCACTTGCTGTAGCACTTCAAACCAGAGCTACTATGCTAGGGAGGGAAGGGTTAGCATCTATCCTCCGCAGTCTTCTGCCAGCAATCCTGGGTGCCAACATGCACGCTCCCAACGCAAACAGGGCGATGCCATCAACCCTGGCTGAACAGCAGATCTCATTTTGCTAATGAATCTTTCTCATTAATACATCAGTCAGCTTTTGTTAAGCTGACATCATAGCCTCTGCCTCTCTGAGGGCCTGTGTTTAATAGATTTAAGTGGGAGCCTATTAATGGCATTGTCATTATTCATCACTGTGACTGTCAATGTCACTCGCAGAAAGGCAATCACAGTTTAAACAAGGAAAGCGAGCTGTGGCTGGAGTGAGGGGCACATCTGTGGCCCCAGTTTGCTAACACGAGCAGATGCATGGCGGGATATACTGGCTGCCAGTGCTCTTTAATGATCCACGTGATCCAGGTGCCTAACAATCTGTGTGCTTTGGTACTTACACCTTGCAAACATCCACATCTGTATGGACATCATCTCTGGCTTGCTCTCTGGACTCAAACTGGGGTGGCTCTTCTGGTTTCTGTGCTGCCAGGTGGGGTGACTGGCCTAGCCGGGAAGGCAGCTCCCGTATGACATCCCAGCGTCCCTGGCTGTGCGAGCTGGAGCGGAGCAGGCTTGCTTCAACAGTGGCTTGGTTTGGGGGAGGAATGTTATTGTCCCATTTCTTAAAAGGATTTTACACAATTCAAAGTTGGTGTGTGTTAAGGTTTTTCCACCTGGTACTGTATAGTGGGAGAAGTCGTGATGGAAGGAGGGAATGTGTCAAACTGTTGTTCTCTCTTTAGTGAGAGCCCCAGAACCTGTAGCCACTTGTCTCCTTCGCAGCCTGTGTGCCAACCAGCTGCACAAGGCGCTGTTTTCACACACTCGTCCAGCTGTGCAAAGTACATAAGCTGTGCTTGTTCAGCCCAGAGAAGGCT